>OZ018320.1:120447414-120677414 GCA_963969495.1 Ceratothoa steindachneri | reverse complement strand
GGCCAAGCGTTCATTTTCAGGCCAGAATTAACTGAAAACGTCTTTAAGGAATACCATGGGTCAAGAAAGCCTTGTCTACGGCCTGCCGCTGATCGGTGTTCTTAACGAAATTAATGTTAGAATAATATACAGTCTCCTTCTTTTCTTATGTTCTTATGTAATGAATGTAGTTGCCCAAAGTAAAATGAGGTTGATGTTCGTGTGAAATACGTGATTAATGTTGTGTTATTATTGTGTGTTAGATGCTATTATTAACCCTCTCATGCTCGTTTAAGTTTATATTTCATTTGTAAGCCATATTTGTATTCTTCTATTCAGAAAGTTTTAAAATAATAGAGAATATATATAAACAGTGTTTAAACCATTGCGATCGAATGTACCTTATATGATAATGTCTAAAATACAGGTAAATCTCAAAAATAATTAAATATTCAGTATTATACCTTAGCTGACGTCCAAAATCTACAATAAACCACAATTCATATTTTCTGATATGTGAAAAAATTCGGATCTGATAGAGTTAGTGCTCACTCCTGTGCCAGATACTGTTATTTATTATCAATGTTGTGTAAGACAACCATTATTAATGATCAATACCCTCTTTTAGACTACTAAGAGGAAAAAAATCAAGCTAGCCCCATCCTCTGCCAAATTCTTATCCTGGATCCGCCACTGCTATCGGCCAATATCTATATTTTTTTATTCGGATGAAACCAGGTTCAAGTTATTTTGATATATAAAATTATTATTCCGGTTATATGGAGGAGTTCTTGAATCATCTTAGTAGCCCTATGCTGGACTCTCTCCAATTATTCTATATCCTTCACAAGAAATGAGGACCATGACAGAATCACATACTGCAGATGAGGAAGGACAAGCGACCTGTACAAGGGCTAATTTATGTCTTTAGATTTATATTCAAAGTTACGCGAAATAAAACCTAAAATCTTATTTGCTTTTCTCCAAGCAGTTAGACACTGTCTTATTGAATTGAAGTCGCTGGTAACAATGACTCCAAGGTCCTTTTTCTCTGACACTTCACCTAATGATCCTTCTGATATTGTATAATTATAATTAATATTTATCGATCCAATTCGCATAACCTTACACCTATCGACATTGAACTTCATTTGCCATTTGGTCTCCCACTCAGCTAAAATATCTCAATCCTTTTGCATACAAATTCGCTCTTCTTCAGTCAGGGCACGTCCTAAAAGCTTAGCGTCGTCAGCGAACTTGCAAATTTTACTAACAAAATCCAATACTTAAGTGATTAACATAATCCAAAAATAAAACAGGAGTCAGAGCGGACCCTTGTGGCATCACACTTGTTACATCCAATCACCGAAACTCTTGGCCATTTATGATCACACGTTGCTTCCTATCTAACAACCAGTCATTTATCCAATTGAATACTTTACCACATATGTCATAAGCTTAAATTTTCTTTAATAACCCATTACGTTAGGCTTTGTCGAGTGCCTTTTGAAAATACGGGTATATTATATCAATCGCGTGTGTTTTATCGTACGGTTAATTGCATCATGGACGAAATCGAGGTTTGTTAGACACGACCTATTTTTTCAAAATCAATGTTGACTATCTATTATTAGTTTATTGTTTCTAGTTGATTGACTATGTGATATCTTATTGTTTCTAAGCATTTTCTAACGATTAATGTCAAACTAATAGGCCTGAAATTGCTAGCGTCTTTCTTCTTACCCCTCTTAAAATTGGTGTAACGTTTGCAAATTTAAACTCAATAGGAACTAAAGAATAATCTAGAGATTTATTAAAAATGCTTACTAATGGTTCTCTTCTAGATTATTTAAGATTCTTCACGTTAATTGGATATATATTGCCAGGCCCTGACGACTTACTCTCCTCTACTATATCTATATAGTGCTCTAGGTCTTTATAGGTTACAACTATTTCACTAAGAACTGAAACGAAGTTGTTTTATATTTCAGTGATTTCTGAAATAAACTCGCAATTTTCTAAAGTAAACAGCGAAACAAAGCAATTATTTAGGATCATGGCATAACTTTTGCATCGCTAATTAGTTCTCCACGTGAGTTTCTAATTGGACCAATATTTAAAAAAAAAAAGGTTTCTATTGTTAACACGTTGCATGATTCTATACATATGATTGAAACGCGATTTATGAGCAAAGTGTTGAAGTTAAGGAAATTGAAAAAATGAAAAATTAAATGACTCCATCAAAAAAGATGCAAATACAATGAGGCCTTATGGACCGAATGGGAGTCAGGGGCTTATTAACTCTCCCGAGACTCCCTCCCTTAGCTTACCCCCAGTTTCGTCCCTCAATGCAAATCCTTTTACATGTTGTGTATGTATGAGAGCCTGTTAATATTGGCTTGCCGTTTTATTCCGTTTATGCCCGCCATCAATGTTTTAAATAATATATATATATATATATATATATATATATATATATATATATATATATATATATATATATTATCTCCAAGACACCGAGATTATAGAAGTAAAAGAGTAGGTCGATCCCGGAGTTAAAATAGATAATAAATTCCATTTCTCCAGTCAATGCGTTGCAATTAGCAATAAAGCAACGAAAGTGGCATCATTTATCAGACAATCCCTCTCAACGCCTAATTCAGAGACGATATTAAAACTATACACATCATTAGTCAGACCTATATTAGATTATGTTGCCCTCTTCTGGTCTCCACGATTAACTAGAGATGTAAATATAATAGAACAAGTACAGCATCGCTATACGAAAATGATAAGGAGAATTAAACATCTTAGCTACAATGATAAGCCTAAAAAAACTCAATCTCTTTTCCCTCGACCATAGAAGGAAAAGGGGTGAACAAATAGAAACATAGAAATAATTGATAAATATGCTCGATACGGCATAAAATCTTTTTAATTTGACAAGCGTGTCTGCGACGCGAGGACACGACAAGAAGATGAAGAAGTGGAAATTTAAAACATCAATGGGAAAATTTGCCTTCAGCAATCGCATCGTTCAAGTCCGGAACAATCTCCCACAAGAAGTAGTCAGCGTTCCAAACACAGAAATTATGAAGACGAAATTTGATCAATACTTAAAAGAAAATAAATTTAAAAGAGCTTACAATTATTAGAGGGGGTTCCATCTAATTTACCCTTATTCTTGATAAGGGTATGAGCTCTTATGGCTCCCTGTAATTATTTATGGAACAACGTTTCGGGCGTATCACCCATTTTCAGGTGAAATTGAAGATTAGACTGGTCAGCAGCAACTCATATAATATATATATATATATATATATATATATATATATATATATATATATATATATATATATATATATATATATATATATATATATATATATACATACGAGGGGCGGTCAATAGGTTTTTGCGAATCGGTAGGGCAAAACAGAGGAAGGGGGATGGATGTTTGTGGAGGTGCTAGGACAAGTTATGACAAATCAGGACCTGCAGCCGCACTCTCCTGCCTCGTCTATTTAAGAAGCAGTAGCTGATCGCAAATCGTCAGTCACAAATTGTTCAACAATGGACAAGGTTGAGCACCGCGCAGTGATCAAGGAAGGCAAAAATGCAAAAGAAATCCATGAACGCATGGTTGCAGTGTACACCGACACCGCCCCTTCCTATGCAACCATTGCTCGCTGGAATAGGAAGTTCCGCCATGGTCGTGAGTCCCTTGAAGATGACCTCTGTCCAGGGCGTCCGTCAGATGTGACCAACGAGGACAATGTGGGCCGTGTGGAGAGGATGATCCTCGAAAATCAACGGGTGAAGGTCGAAGAAATCGAGCGAGAACTTGGAATATCACATGGAAGTGTTATCAACATCATCGACGAATATTTGGCCATGACCAAGGTCTCTGTCCGTTGGGTCCCTAGAAAACTCACCAAACCTCACGCCCCATGATCGACTTCAACGTCGTCAAAGTTCGGAGGAGCTGCTGTTCCTGTACACCCAAGACTCGGCGGGATTCGAGTCACGCATAGTGACAGGTGATGAAACGTGGGTCCATCACTGGGATCCCGAAACCAAGCTCGAAAGCATGGCCTGGAAGCACAGGGGCTCCCCGGGAAGATCATCGCCACCATCTTCTGGGATTCTAGAGAAGTGTTGATGGTGGACTATGCGCTTCGTGGAAGGACCATCACAGGCCAATATTACGCCAAAGAACTGGTTGGGTTGAAAAAGTGCATCCATCAGAAGAGACAAGGCAAGTTGACACGCGGTGTCCTGCTCCTCCACAACAATGCCCCTGTCCCCAAGGCCAGAGTTGCACAAGCTGCCCTGCGCGAGTGCGGATTCGAGGAGCTCAACCATCTCCCCTACAGTCGAGATCTTGCCCCTAGCGACTACTTTTTATTCCGCCAGCTCAAGGCTGCACTGCGTGGACACCGGTTTGGGGACGATGAAGATGTCCAGCTCGCCGTCCAGGAGGGGATTGAACAGCAGTCGGGAGATTTCTGGTTGTCGGGAATTCGAAGCTTAACCCGGCCTGCTAACCTTTTTTCGTTTTCTGCAAATAACAATTATTACACTGGTCTGCGTCAAACATGTACTTTAGGTTTTCTGTAGTGTTTCTTAATAAAATTTACCTCCTAAATCCGAATCTGGCATCTCTTTTTCTCTATCAGGTCCAGCTTTTGCGATACAGGGGGGTGGGTGATAATTATTATAGTTTATACATGTCCTATATTACATCAAAATTTCAATAGTTTTTGCACTACTGTATTTGCAGTAAATTTTGTGTACATTTTAAGTAATTATATTAATAAGTTTATATTTTTGCAGGTTAGAAATTGCTTAGCATTATAATAATAATAGCGGTTTAGTTCAAAATGAACAGAAAATGTATGAATAGCGCCAACAGATTATGCGATGTTTGCGGCAAAGTTTCTTTTTCCGAGTAGCAATGTAATGGGTTGAGAAATAAGTTCTTGCTGTTTTATCAAATATATTCATTACCATTAACAATTTTAAAAAAACTTCATTTTTAATTGACAAAAATATGCAATTTAATCAATAATGTATTCTCCGTTGTTATTTACGACTTCTTCCGGACGTTCAACTAGTTTTTCGATCCCTCTGCAATAAAAATCTCTGGATTTTGACTCGAAGAATTCGTCTAACAAGGTTCTTAATTCCACATCAGTATTGAACGAAACGCCGCGCAAATTGTTGGAGAGCGATCGGAACAGATGGAAATCCGATGGAGCCAAGTCTGGCGAATATGGAAGATGCGGCAGGATTTCCCAATTAAGCGTTTGGATCGCGTCTTTTGTCATATTGGCAATGTGAGGACGAGCATTGTCGTGTTGCAGAAGGACTCCATAACGTCAATGAGGTCGCTTTTCACGAATAGCTTCGGCGAGTCGATACATTTGTTGAACGTAGAGTTCTGCATTGACAATCTCGTTGTTCGCAAGGAGCTCATAAAGAATGATGCCTTCACAATCCCACCACACACACAGCATCGTCTTTCGTGGATGAATTCCTTGCTTTAATCGCGGAAGTGGTTTTTTATTGGAGCTAAGCCATTGTTTTCGATAGTTCATGTTGACATAAACACACCACTTTTCGTCACCATTGATGATTTGGTGAAGAAATATGTCCTTATATCCACGAGTAACCTTGTGACGAGCACGCAAACCTGCGGCAATCTTGGAGCGTTGAAGTTTGTTGCTTTCGCTCAAAGCGTGCGGAACCCATGCACCGAGTTTTTTAACTTTCCCCATCGAATGAAGGTGATTCACTACAGTTTTTTGATCACACGCCAATTGTACAGCTAATTCTCTAGTCGATTTTCGAGGACTTTCATGAAGCAGGTCGTTCAATCGATCTTCATCTAACTTAATGGAGCGACCAGAACGTTATTCGTCATTAAGATTGAAACGACCGTTTTTGAAATGTAAAACCACCATTGAGCTGTCCTTGCTGAAAAAGCATTTTCTCCGTACACAGCACAAATATCGCAACGAGCTTTTGCTGCGTTTGCATTATTCCCGTCTCGATTGAAAATGAATAACAACAAGTGTCGAGAATACGCCTTTCTTTCAACTTGACATTCCATTTTGAGGGTACAGAAAACAAATTAAATTAACACAACTTTTAAATAAACCGCAATGACTTATTACTCAACTTCAAGACGTAGCCTAAGCAAAAGCCTAATAGTCTACGCTGTTAAGAGACGTAGCCTAACCTTTGCAAATTTTGCTCTCATTATTTATTATTGTTTCTTAATATGTACACAAATCACGTCAACAAAAATTAAATCAACACAACATTAAAAAAACGCAAGAACTTATTCCTCAACCCAATACAATCTCTCCTGTAATTAAATTTTTTGTATCATGCATATTTTGGAGTAAGGCTAGGAGATCAAGATAAAGGTTTTGCACCGCATATTTGCTGCAAGGGATGCTACATAAGTTTAAGACGCTAGAGTCAGGGCGAACAGAAGTCTCTCTCTTTTCGTGTTCCCATGGTGTGGAGAGAGAGCAAGGACCACACTACGGACTGCTATTTTTACATGATAAATCTTAAAGGTGAGCATTGTATCAAGTATTTAAGCTTTCGGTATTATGCATCGGCATGCACGATTTTTCAGTACATATTCATATTCTTATTGTTTTAAGAAATATTACTTTGAATTTGTTTTTATAAATATTACACTTTGAATTTACATACCCTGCTAAATTTCTTTTCAGGTAGTGTCTCTTATACTTGGGATACAAACAGGCTATGTTTATGGGACAGTCGTGCAGAGAGTATGCACTATGAGAAGAAGGTTTGGCCTCCACGAGAAGCATTTAGAATTGGATCAAACAATGTGATAGCTGAACCTTTAGTTCCTCCTCACAAAATACTGCTTCCTCGACTGAATATAAAGCTTGGCATAATGAAAAATTATGTCAAAACCCTTAATAAAGTAGGCCAAGCTTTTAAATTTCTTCTTCAAAATTTTCCACAAATTAGTGACGCTAAGCTCCATGCGGGAATTTTTGATGAGAGATCGGCAGTTTGAGGCATCAATGACGGACATAGAAAAAGATGCCTGGAAAGCTTTCAAAGCTCTAGTTAACAATTTTCTAGGCACTAAAAGAAGCCCAGAATATGTTGCCCTGGTCAATCAGCTCGTAACAATTCTCAAACATTTGGGAGTTCGAATGTCTATAAAGATACACTTTTTACAGTCCCATCTGGATTATTTTCCCGACAACTGCGGGGATTACAGTGAAGAATAGGGGAAAAGATTCCACCAGGACATAAAAACAATGGAATCCAGGTACCAGGGTAAATGGGACGTAAACATACTTGCTGACTGCTGTTGGTGTTTGAAGAGTGATGCACCCGATGAGAGGCACAAACGAAAATCGTCAAGGGCGTCTTTTCTTGGAAATTAGAATTATTTTCTTTATTACTGTTGCATTCTTTATTTTTTTGTTTTATTTTAAGGATTATAGTTTACATACGTTTATTCCTGTCTTTATGATATAACAATAATAATGCATTATTAGTTAGAGAAAGGTTTTTGATATTTTTTCACGAAAAATGAGGTAATCTCAAGGAAAATAGTGTATGCTGTACTGAGAAAATCTGACCTGATTAAACACAAATACATTCATTTTTGAGCTCAGAAGGATTGATTCATTAAGAAACCACAAAGAAATCCAGAGGAACATAATTTTTTATTACAAACGCAGGCCTGTGATTTAGTTGGATTAATAATAACAATTTAATTCTAATTTTGTTACCGATAAATAAAGAGAAAACGCTACTTTGTTTTCAAAGAAAACGAAAATCGGGGTGCCTTTGTAATTCTTTAGTTTGAAAATGCGGCAATTTTACAATTATATTATGATTTAAAATATACCTTTTTTATACCGAGCGGAGCAAAGGTAAATTTTAAGAGAATCCCCCACCACAAATATTGTATACTTTTAGCGGTAGCTAAAATGTGAAACTAACTTGAAAGTAAGCCATTTCCGGCGGTAATGAACATCATATTCCTTTTCTTGGCCCCATGTAAATACGTCATAAAAATATGTTTTATGCCCAAAAATTCGTGGTGGGGTGTTCTTAAAATTTACCCCGAAGTTAAAGTAAGGTGCCTTTGATCTAACTACTTACCCCCATTTGACACATAGAATCTTCCCCAGAACAGGCTGAAAAAAAAACACAACAATAATTATAAATAAATTAGGAATTTTTAATGTTGGAAATTACAATTCATCAGTAAAACTAACATAATAATCGAGAAAAAAACCTTTAGATAATGAACAAGATTATATATAAAGTTTTGTCGGATAAATAACATTTATGGAAGACAACGTGACACAATTAATTTTCAGGGATAGAAAGATGCTCAGAATAATCGCCATTTTTGCCCTTTCGAGGGCAAGTTCCTGATGCCATGTGCAAAGAATATCCGTTGTTTGGCTTCTATACAGAATATCGCCAATTTCTTCAGAAGATGAGTACTTCCTAACACGCACTTAAGATTTAAGTGCGGAGAAAAGGTCAAAGGTGAATTATGCGGATGTGACATAATTCGGCAGTACGCAGGTGCTTAGCCTACGCTCTACCTTATATAAATGAACCGAGTTTTGTAGCCATGGAGAGCCCATAACCTAAGCATAGCGTTGTGCGAGTATAATCAATAAATCAACGAGACCTCATATTCACAACAATAGATGGGTTTATTTACTAGACAAAACTATGTATAAAATCCTGTAAAAGAATGCGTTCTGCAATAATAAATTAGAATAAATAGAATTTATCGTAGTCATTATTAGCATGAGGATCATTGGCAAAATTATATATCTTCTATATAGTAGTAGTATAGAATTTGCCGCATTATTATGGCTTGTCTCCCGGCCCGATCCAAGGTGGCTGGCGGCATTCATGGAATTATTAATGGTGAGAGTAGGGTTCCCTAGCACATTTTTTTTTCAAATTTGGTCACCTTCTTTGACAGCGGAAAAACAGGAAGAGGTAAAAGTTAAGGGGAGAATAGATTAGAGGAGGCTTTAATAAGTTCATATATATGATTTCAACATCCCTGCATTCGGCCCGAATTTAGTCCATGTCAATTTTGTTCCTTCTTTTTTTTAGCTTTATCAATTGTTTTTCTTCCATCATTCTACCATTACGCATTCTTTTTAGTCTTACCAGGAAATATCAGTAAAGATTAAGACCTTCCTTTTCTCAAGGAAAATTTATGGTAGAGGCAAATAGACTCGCCCTAGAATAGGGATGCGAAACTTACGGCCTATCGGCCGCATGTGGCCTTCCTGTCCATAAAGTGCGGCCTTCTGTATGAATTCAAATTTTGTAGATCCAATTATTGCATCGCTTTCCTACAAAAATTACTCGCAAATAAGTCTTTAAAAGGTTAGTTAACTTTAGAATTGATATTTCTTTTCTGTTGATATATTGCCATATTAGATAATTACATACAAAATAATGTGCAATTTGTGGTATATCTAATTCAAATTTTATGAATGCGGCCTTCAACACAGGAAAAGCTCCCCACCCCTACCTTTGAAGTACCCCAACGGCGCCTTTCACACATCAGGGGTGCCTCTCGAGACGAATCCTTGCAGTGGCACGCCATTCTTGAACCAGGCACCGTGTAATTATCCAAGGCCCTACGCAATCACCAATTAGGTGCCAGGCACAACTTTTTGACTCGAAGGCCTTTGTCATGACTCTACAAAACTGCTGTAGCGTTAGTTTTTGCCCCGGGAAGTAAATGAGTTTATTTTTTTGTGGTTTCCGGTATAAGAGACCAAGGAAAAAGAAATTTTCCTCCTTGGTCCATACGAATTTGCTTCCGTGGGAAACAAATGATGTTAAAAGTAGGCATTTTTATCTCGTAATATTCGCATTCAAATTTCATGTTGAAAGTGCTAATATTTTTTTCTGGTTTTATTCCTGCAAAAGATGTTTGTTTGTTTTTTTCGTCATCTTTTATAAGTTGGAGTAAAATAAAGCAGACTCGTTTAGAATTATTTCTTTTTCGGTTCTATGGATATATAAATACATTTGATGCATATATACACAGCCGTGTGTATATGTCATGGAATTTTAGTAATGATAGATGTTTATTTTATTTTATCTTTTGGGGAAGGGGAGGGGGGCATTTTAGAGTGAGAGAAGAGAGAATAAACCGATAAAATAGGAATGAATCGAGGAGAAAGTAAACAAAAAAATAATTTAATCAAATGTTTCAGGTTAGAAATTCCCTTATATTTTCCATTGCCTTTAAAATATTAATCAAAGACAACAAACTGAGACCGAATTTATAAGAAACATAAATAATAAGACAAAAAAACAAATGATTATTGTGGGTCATTAAACAAAAGGGATGCCATTCTCAGAATCACCTTCTCACCCCTGCCTTTGGAAAGGACAAAACAAAAACAAATATGAGAAAATAAATGGGAGCAAAAAAAAAGATAACAATGACAAATAAAGAGGAGAACAAAGAGACAAGCACGAATTCAGACCGACAGACCGACACCATTGTAATGATAAGAAATTGGTATTCATTAATATGTATACTTCTTAGCAAATATATTTATTGAAAACCAATAGATAGATTTGACGTTGCTTTAAAAAACAGAATTGAGTAAAAAAATAAAGCGTATAAATGAATTAGAGAAAATTTCTAAGTTTGTAGAGGAAGGTGGCGTTTGGGAAGGGGAGGGGGGAGGATTGTCGATCTTGAAGATGGATTGCTAGAAAACTGCGTTCATTCATGGTTATGTAAGATAAACATGAATTGGCCCTAGGTCCTCCCCACCCCCGCCCTTTGTGGGCAGGGAGGGAGAAGACCCACACGGTCGACCCTACTTGTGGCCAAGTTGGCTTAAATACATGTGGGTTCTGTGAGTTCCGTGTTTGCTTCAACTTGGGTCGGTAAGCCAAAATAAGTCGTGCTAACAGACATGTAGTTGCTACTCGGATGAGTCTCAGAAATCGATTTACGTTGCGACTATTTTAATGGGTGATTATTTTTATTTATCTTATCTATTATTTTATTAAAGATCTCACATTTAGAAAACATTAGCTCTATACAAGAATAAAATATACATCCATTAACATATGAGCTTATCAAGCCTATAATTTGACATATCTATTTAGGCCAATGTTTGATAGCCTGGAAAATAAAGATAAATATTACTGGGTGTATAATATTAAAGATGCACAATGAAAGAAGACGAGTAATGACTCCAATATTGATAGGTATATCTTAACCGAAACGATCGAGGGGGAAAATTTTACGAAACAACTTCAGGATTTATGTCAATTTCAAGTGTTTTTTAAATCTGGCTAAAGAGGGTGATTCTTTTACAGAAGGATCTAATCATCATCATCATCATCATCATCTACATCACTAACTCTATAATTTAAGAAAGGGATTTTTGGAAGTATTTGAATAACAATTTCATCTTAGTTTGGTTATGACTTATGTTTTTTTATCAAAGTTATTTCTAATAATTCTTTTATAATAACAAAAAACAAAAATGGTGAAGTTCAGAAATAAATATAAATATCGAAATTTTTTGAATTTTTTAAAACCCAAAGAATTACAAATGGTGAAGTTCAGAAAATTTATTTTTATATATCTTCTTCTATAACTATATTTTAGCAACGTGATATTTTGAAAGGGGGGAAATTTAGTTTAGAGTTCCTTTTTAAATTTATTATAAATGGCAAAGTTCTCATTATAAATCTCTGGCATAGTTATATGAATTCTTGTGGTTTTGCGTTTTAATATTAAAATCTCTGCTATCTCGTAATATATACAGTATATATATACAAAATGACATTTTCATAAATTTTGGTCATAGATCAAAAATCTTTAGGACCTTTCAGTCCAATAGGCGGATGTTGGATGTAAAAGGTCCATAAATTTGTTATCAATATTTAATTTTTTTAGTTTAGTTTTTGCTGTGAACTCCCAAATCTAAAGACACTACGAGATGTATAAGGATAAAGATCAATCCCACACAAATAGAGTATGGCCGCAATCCGGCAGGATGTCGTATAGTTCTCGTATATCCTTTGTAGCGTAGTGTAAGTTTAGTAACGAGGGTTGACTTAATATAAAAATTAGTTATCTGGTTATTCTCGTGGTTTATCTAATTAGACCAATTCTCCCGAACTATAAAGGCGATAGTTCGCCTTGTCTGGATTGCACCTTTTTCTTTATCATGTGGCTTTTGTGTAAATGCCATAGGTGATTTCATCGGGTAAAAAATGAATTATGAGGTGAAGAAGTTTGTGTTGTAGGTGTGTTTCTAGATGAGAAAAGGAGTACAAAAAAAGACAAGCATAGACACAGACGCACTGAAATACAGAACGCGTAAGACAATCAAGCGTGCTCCCATAAATAGTTAGAAAATAAGTTGAAGACCTGGTTTCATGTTCGTTATTTATCATCAAAGAGAATTCGATATATCGATCTACCTATTTATCTATCTATCAACCGATCTATCTTCTGTTTTCTGCGATAAAACTTTCTCCTACTAAGAGTGGCTAGTCAAAAGTGTTAGAAGTAGACACCTACGCATTAGAAATTTAGATATCCCGCCAATCTAGAACTAAGCTTCCTGTAAATCTATATTTTAGCCTCGTGAGTGATCGAGACTTTGCCTACCACCCCGGACCATTCTAATCAGAGACATGTTACCAGCAATGAACCATAAACATTGGATCGGATTCGTGGCTCGAGCGAACTTGCCAACTTAAAGAATATGCCCGCGTAGACTATGGAATCCATTGCCCGACTCTCTATACTTTAGCCGAGTATATACGGGTAGATCAACCAAGTATATACGGGTAGATCAACCAAGTGTATACGGGTAGATCAACTAAGTATATACGGGTAGATCAAAATATTGTTGTATTTTAGAAATTTGACCGAGATATTACGTTTTTTTTACTCTCGTCATCGGTCCGAGTCATTAAAGAACTATAGAAAAAAATTATCTTTAACCCACTTTGTTAACAATAGTTTGATAAGAGGACTGAAACCAGCAAACTTTAACTTTTTAACTTTAAATGTAACCCGTTTTTGTTAAAGTTCCAGTTTTTAGTCGCGTGCGACTCTCTAAGTTACTAAGTCGGTCCGTAGGTCGACGATCGGATGGTAACCATTTTACTTTCCAATTAGTTTTCGAGATAAAAACCGCAACTATTCGGCCAATTATAACGAAATTTGAAACCCTTATGTTGTTTTACATTCTCTTCCGAATGATATAATTGCCAAGGTCCTCTCAGGGGTAGTCCGTGAATTATTAAAAAGAAACTAATTATGGGTCGGATTGCTCCACTCGTTGAAAGCTTGAAGGTCGTGAAGGTCACAGAGTCATAAGGTCATAAGTCAGAATAATTGAGTGCACGCGACTTGAGTCTGTCGACCTTGCTACTCATTTATCTCATGTTTATTTAGTCGTAAGAGTTTGACCACCGATCTGCCCTCAATTCAGATGCATTTATTCCCAGTGAAAACCTACTGATTAACGTAGGATCCGAACCACGACGTTCCATAAGTGTGTAAATGTCGAATGAAAGGGAAAATATTGTCCAGTTCCATTTCAGGAAAGTGTGGGTATATGCACCTTTCATACCTAAGTCGCGTGTTCTCAATTATTCTCACTTACGACCTTCAAAACCTTCAAAAACTCATTGAGAAGTAAAATGGTTACAACCTGACCGACCGACCTACGGAACGACATAGTAACTTATAGTGTGAATGAAGGAGACTGCTTCGGTTGGTGTGTGTGAATGACCCCCCCCCCCTGCATCGAACCTAGTATAGTGACCAGGCGGAGAAGGTGAGTTTGCTCAAGTTCATTCTGACTCAATTCCTCTTTGGTCTTAATCAAGTTTCGTCTTTCTTTTCCATTTGTTCTCTTTCTTTTTTTTTATTTTTCTTCTTTCTTTTCTAGTTTCCTGCTTCTTGTCTATTTCTCTTTTCTATTTTCTTCTTTCTTTTCTATTTCTCTTTTCCCTTTTTCATCCTTTATTTTCTTTTTACTATTTCTTTTCTATTTTTATTCTTTAATTTCCATTTTTCTTCTTTCGTTTCTTTTTTTTCTTCTTTCATTTCTATTTTCATCTTTAGCCTAGCATAATCCAATAAGCTCTGCAATGAGTAATCCTTAGAACGAACATGAATTATTTAAGTTGTGGAATGTATCTGTGACTGTGATGGGAGAGTGCCTAAGGACTGCAAGAATGTTGAATAAAAGTAATGGAATAAAGATGAATGTGAAATCCCCAACGGTATAAGTCTATTGAAGCATTGGTAATTGATGAGAAAGATGGGTTCGAAGCTCAAATCTCACTGGCCTTGAATTGAAGGAGCCACTCGCGAACATTCCCCCTCTACTCCTAAATATGCCCCCCTCCCCACCTTCCCCTCATCCAAAGCATCGATGGGTCCAAGAACGATCGACACAAATCCCTATTTCTATGTGGTCCTTCGCCGACCCGCTGGTTGCAACAGAAGCAGACCAAAAGGAAGGCAGGAATGGGACGGATAAAGATGGGGGTGATAAGACAGGCAAGAAGGGAAAATAGGAAACTTTAATAAGGTTTTTATGTAGTTAGATAGGATATGTAGGTAGGTGGGTTAGGTAAGCAAGTGGGATAAGTATGTAGGCGAGATGGGTTCGTATAAAATGTAGGTAGGTGTGTAGGTGAGATAGGGAACGAGGTGGGATAAGTAGGTAAGTTATGTAGGTAGGTGAGCTAAGTATGTAGGTAGGTTGGTAGATAGATATGATAAGGGTTGTAAAAAATGAAGGTAAGTGGGTTTGGTAGGCTGGTGAGATATGTAGGTGGGGTAGATAAGTATGATAATTAGGTAGGTTAAAGAGGTAAGATAGTTAGGTAGCTAAATAAGTTTAATTAGTAGTTAGGATAAGTAGCAGTGGCGTGCAGGCAATGGAAGCAATGTTTCTCCTATTTAAGAAGAAAAGAAAAAGAAATTACATCCCAACAATTAATATGACAGCAGAATCAATTTTATTCTCACTTGCAATCGAATTGGCGTTAGACCCTGATGAGCCCGACTGCAATTGAAGAAATGCATCCCTTTCGTCAAGATTTCTTGTATTTTTTCTCTCTTAATTTCAATAATAGTTCTGCTTTTTGGTGGTTTGGAATGAATAGTTAAATAGATGTTTTGCTTTTCTTAGCAATAGTATACAGCCATTAGAGTTTTATGATTTTGATCTAGATATTTCAACGCCGCGTTAGAATTAAGAAAAAAATAACCTATTTGTATATGGAAAAGGAAGCAAATTTGGAACTGCAGTCATCTGCTTGCATCTGGCAATTCTGCCGAGTTGCCAGAATCTAGGAAAAGCAACAAAATATCTAAGACACATTGACGGAACTATTATTATGCTCTGAAACTTTTTAGGTTATATTTAAATACTGGTTCTGAGAAAGAAAGCAGCTAAATAGCAAAAACTCTAGTATGGTTAAGCTCTTATATCTTAAGCACTTTGTTAATATTTCCGGAATTCTGGCTGGCCTACCATAGTCCCCCTTCGTATCTTTGAGATCAGTAGCCCTGAGGGAATGCTTAGATAATTGTGGCGTATTATTTATTCCTTTTTTTAAGTGACAACCCCCTTATAAACAAAATGGATGCAAATGAAGTTGGGAGAAAATGTGATTGCATTATTGAAAAATTATTAAAAAGGAAGTTCAGTGCAATGACTTATAATGAAAGAGAAACTATTATTAAAACAGGTAGGCCTACGCCAACACTAGATGTCATCTAAAACATTGTAGGCCAATATGATAGAACATCTTGGCTAGATGGTTATGCATACTTACAGAAGCTATTTTAAACTTTAAATAGATAACATTTAAATAAAGTGAGTAGCTTACAATTTTATAGTTATTTTTAATGATCAACATATTTACTTCAATTTACATATTTATTTTTGTAAAACTTGAATTGTTTCCTCATCTTCAAAAGTCACCGCACGCCACTGATAAGTAGGAGAGGAAACAATGGAAGACGATCACAAAAATTTGGATTCCAAGTACTTCTACTTTTATTTACAAAATGCTCATTCCTTGAATGTAGCCTGTGTAAGTATAGACAAAAGGTCGGAATCACAATTTCATTTTCCATGCGTAATCGTCAGGGTATATAGAGGCTAATAATATCTATCTAACTGGGAATCTCCAGTTTACGTTGGGATCAGAGCTAAGAGTTCCTACATTGTACCCCTCAAGTGAAGTCGACCGGAATCGGGAATCCATCTAATTACTAGGAATGAACTCTTCACTAAATCAGCTTCGAGGCTTAAAACTTAACTCTTCCCTTATTGAGCTTCGATATTAGAACTTAACTCTTCACTTATTGAGCTTCGAGGCTTATAATTTAAATCTTCACTTATTAAGGTGAATGATTAGAACTGAATTCTTCACTAAATCAGCATCGAGGCTTAGAACTTAACCCTTCACTTCATCATCTTCAGGCTTAGAATTTAAATCTCCAATTAATTCGCTTCGAGAATTCTTTAATTATTGGGCTCAGAAATTAAATCTAGACTTATAGACCTTCAAAGGTTAGAACTTAAGTCTTCACTTAATCAGGTTCAATTGTTAGAACTTAACTCTTCACATCATCCACTTTAGGCTTAGAACTTAAATCCTCACTTAATCAGCTTCGAAGATTAAAAATAAACTCTTCGCGTATTGCACTTCGAGGCATAGAACCTACTTTTTTTCTTATTAATTTTCGAGGCTTTGAACTTAAAACTTCTCTCATTGCGTTTCAAGGATTAGAACTGAACTCTTCACGTAATCCGCATATAGGCTTAGAAGTTAATTCTTCACTTAATGATCTTCTGGCTTAGCAATTAAATCTTCAATTAACCAGCTTCGATGATTAGAACTTAAATCTTCACTTATTGAGTTTACAAGCTTAGAACTTAAATTTAGACTTATTTATCTTAAGACAAAGAACTTAACTCTTCACTTGATCGGCTTCAGGCTTGGAACTTAAATTTTCATTTAATCGGCTTCGAGACTTAGAACTTAACTCTTGCCCTTTTGAGCTTCGAAGTTTAAAACTAAAATCTAGACTCATTGACCGAGGCTTAGAAGTTAACTCTTCACTTAATCATCTTCGAGGCTTAGAAGTTAACCCTTCACTTAATCAGCCTGAGGCTTAGAACCCAATGCATTACTTCATCAGCTTCCAGATTAAAACTTAAATATTCACTTAATGAGCTTCGAGGATTAGAATTAACTCTCTCTTTTTAGCTTTGATGCACAGAACTTACAAATAGAGATGTAGAGGTTGGAGGGTTAGAACCTAACTCTTCATTTAATGTGAATCGGGGATTAGAACTTTACCTTTCACTTCATTGGGTTCAGACTTTAGAACTTAAATCTCTACTCAATCAGCTTCAAGGCTCAGAACTTAACTCCTCGCTTAATGAGCTTTGAATCTTAGAACTTAAATCTAGACCTATTGAGCGCTGAGACTTAGAATGTAACTCTTCACTTAATCAGTTTCGAGGCTTGGAACTTAACTCTTCACTTCACCGGGTTTAAGCTTAGAACTTTAATCTTCTCTCAATCAGCTTCGAGGCTTAGAACTTAACTCTTCATTTCATCAGCTTCAAGGCTTAGAACTTAATTCTTCACTTATTGAGCTTAGAACCTAAATCTAGACTTATTGAGCGTCGATGCTTACAACTTAACTCTCCACTTCATCCGCTTCGACGCTTAGACCTTAACATTTCCCTTCATCAGCTTCAGGCTTTGAACTTAAATCTTCACTTAATCAGCATTGATGCTTAGAACTTAGCTCTAGATTTTTTTAGCTCCGAGCATTAGAACTTAACTCTTTACTTTATCAGGTTCAAGGCTTATAACTTACATCTTCACTTAATCAACTTTGAGGCTTCGAATTTAACTCTAGACTTATTGAGCTTTGAGGCTTAGAACTTAACTCTTCACTTTATTAGATTCGAGATTTTAAAAAAAACAACAGCTCTTCACTTATTGAGCTATCAGCCTTAGAATTGAAATTTTCTATATAATCAATCTCTATGAATAAAATTGAATTCTTCACCTAATCACTGTTGATGCTTAGAACTACCTTTGAATTTATCATTTTCGTGGCTTGGAACTGAATTCCACCTAATCTACTTCGAGGACTAGAACTAAACTCTTCAAAAAATCAGCTTCAAGACTCATGACTGAACAATACAGTTAAAAAGTTTCGAGGCTTAGAATTAATTCTTCACCTAATTACGTTCGAGACTTAGAACTAAACTCATGCAAACATCTTTGAAGCTTAGAACTGAAATTTGGACTTGATCAGATTCGAATCTTTAGACGCGAAGTCTTCACTTGT
Source organism: Ceratothoa steindachneri (assembly GCA_963969495.1). Taxonomy (NCBI): domain Eukaryota; kingdom Metazoa; phylum Arthropoda; class Malacostraca; order Isopoda; family Cymothoidae; genus Ceratothoa; species Ceratothoa steindachneri. The sequence continues at coordinate 120,658,981 of OZ018320.1, read as the reverse complement.
CAGCTATGAGTTAGAACTGAACTATTCAATTAATCAACTTCGAAGCCCTGACGACTCTTTTCTTAATATGCTTCAAAGCTTTGAGCTTAAGTTTTCATCTAATTAAGTTCGAGTCTTAGACTGAATGAGCTTCAAAGTTTAGAACTGGCTTGTTCACTCAATCAGCTTGCGAGTCTTAGAACTTAGCTATTTAAGTACTAATCTGCCAAGATGGGAAATGAACTATTTACTTAATCATATTCGGGGAGTAGAACTGACCTCTTTAATTAATCTGCTTTGACCCTTAGAACTGATCGATTCACTATATCCTCTTCTAGGCTTAGAACTGAATTCTTAACTTGATGAGCTTGCAGGCTTAGAACTTTTCCTTTCACTTAATGTGTTTCGTGGCTTAGAATGAAGTCTTCACTTAATAAGCTTTGCGGTAAAGAACTGCTGAATTTACTTAATCAACTTCCTGCCTTGGGACTGAATGTTCACTTAATCTGCTTGAGTCTAAGAATTGAACTATTCACTTAATCAGTTTTGAGCCTCAATACTGAACTCTTAACTTAATGAACTTGTAGATTTAAAACTAATCTCATCACTTAATCAGCATCTAGACTTAGAACCGATCTTTACTTAATCGGGTTTGAGGTATCATCTTCAAAGATTAGAACTGAATTCTTTACTTAACTAGGTTCGAGGCTTAGATCTGAACTCAATCATCTCCGATGATTACATAGAACTAAACTATTCACTTAATAGCTTCGAGGCTTAGAACTAATATCTCACTTCATCAGCTTCGAGGCTTGGAAATGAATTCTGAAGTTAATCATCTTCTAGGTTTGAGCCAGGCGTATCACTTATTCAGGTTCTAAAATTATAGCTGATGTCTTTACTTAATCATCTTCGAGGCTTAGGACTAAGCTGTTTCCTTATTGAGCTTCGAGGCTTAGAAGTGAAATCTTCACTGAATCAACAGCGATGTATTTACCTGAATTCTGCACTTAATCATCTTCGAGGCTTAAAACTGAAATCATTTAACAGTTTCGAGGCTTAGAACTACCTCTTTAATTAATCATATTCGAGGCTTGAACCTAACTCTTCACTTAATCTGCCTCGATGATTAGAAGGCTCTGAACTGAACATTACACTTAATAAGCTTCCAGAATTACGAATGAAGTCTTCAGTTAAATAGCTTCTAGGCGGCTTAGAACTGATATATCCCCTTGACCAGTTTCGATGATTAGAACTAAACGATTCCTTTAATTAGCTTCGAGTTTATAACTTAAATCTTCACGTAATCAACTTCAAAACTTAGAAGTGAATTCTTCACTTAATCAGATTCGAAGCTTAGAAATACATTCATCAGTTAATCAGTTTGGAGGCTTAGAACTGATGTCTCGATTTAATCATCTTTGAGGATTAGAACTGAACTCTTCACTTAATGTTTCGAGGCTCATCAATTAATCAACTTCGACTCTTAGAACTGAACAAACTTAATTAGATTCGAGGCTGAGAAATGAACTCTTTAATTATTACCTTCAAGGTTGAGAACTGAAATGTTCACTTAATAACCTTGGAGGCATAGAACTAATATCTTCACTTCATCAGCTCCGAGGCTAAGAACTGAAGTCTATAATTAATCATCATCGAGACTTACAAATTATGACTTTACTTAATCGGTTTTGAGATTTAGGAATTAACTCTTCACTTAATCGGCATCGAAGTTTAAAACTGAAGTATACAATTAATCAGCTTCGAGGCTAAGAAATGAAATATTTACGTAATCATCTGCCTTGATTGTACTGAGTTATTCACTTAATCAGCTTCGAGGATTCGGAATGAACTCTTTATTTAATTAACCTCGAAACTTATAATTGAACTCGTTATTAAATCATATTCGAGGTTTAGAACTCACCTCTTCACTTCATCTCCTGCTACGGTTAGAAATAAACTCTCCACTTAATGAGATTCGAGTCTTAGAAGTGAACTCTACATTAATCAGATTCAGGCTTAGAATATTTTTTTTTTACTCAATTTTCTTCGAGGCTTATAACGGAACTCAATCAATCGGATTCAAGGCTTAAAACTGCCTCTTTATTTAAATCATCTTCAAGGCTTAGAACTGAAATCTTAACTTAATCTGCCCTTAAGTTTAGAACTGCTCTTCACTTTATTAGCTTCTAGGCTTGGAACTGAATTTGTCACATAACACAATGCAACACAATTTTTGTCCCAGGCCAGTAAGTATAATTTTCCAGCTCCTTTTATTGCAAAACAATAGAAAATGAACATTATTTGTTTTAAAGTTTGTTTTTGTTGCTTATATGATGAAATATTGACCAAAAGTAGGCATTTTCTTTTCATCTATTGTAGGGCTAAAAATAAAAACAGTTAAATATATACAATTTTATTGAAACTTCTATAAGAAATATATATAAACAAGTAAAAAAGTTAGAGGTAGAGTATTTTCCTCCAAATATAGCCTCCCATCATGTTTTCATTATATACTCTTTAGTATCATCATATGTTCAAAGTTCAGTATATCTTGATGGAAGTGCTCCCCTTGTTCCTCTGAGTATGCTCCTATATTCTATATTAACTTGTTAAGATGGGTATTAAGGATATGCACCTTCAGGGACATCCAGCACCTCATTTGGCTATAACTTTTCCATATTTCTCAGGCAGTTCCACATAATTGTCAGCCTTGTGGTTGCCCAAAAGGCCCCGAAACAGCGAAAAGAAAAACTCTTCCAGGCCTTTTAGTAAGCTTTTCTGTAAATTCTGAACACACTAGGATTTTCCTGATTTCTCGTCCAACAAAGACACCAGTTTTCACTTTTGTTTAAGAGAGTTTATGATATAAATTTTGAAGGCTGCAAACGCTTTGTTAAGAGCTATAACAACCTACTTCATGAGACCTAGTTTTAAATGCAATGGAGGGAACAACCCTTTTGAAGGTTAATCAATTGCTCATGCTTGACATTATACCCTCCAAGAGAGAATTAAGTCCTTCGTGGCGAGTGTTTCTTGTGGTAATGTGCTGTGGTATTTCTACTGTCACAAAGACAGAAATGACACTAAAACTTGATAAAACCTCCCTGAAAACTTCAAATGCTACCATTTTAAATTCTCCAGTCACTTCCCACCATACTCCTTATAATTCAAAGCTTATAGCAGGATCTTGACACTGCTGTATTCCTCCTTGAGATATACTGAAAGAGCCAAGGAAATGGATAGATACTTATACCAATTATGGAGAAGTACAGCTTTATTGATTCTGGAGAAGCTGTACATGAAAACCATTCACTTATCTGGATTGCATGTGATTCAAATTGCACCAAACAGAGCAGAGACATTACTGCAGTAGCGTAGTCCAGCTTGATAAGTAAAGAATATTGACAAATGTTTATGCCGTTTCATTTGATTTGTCACTTACACATTTTTATCCAGCAAATCCTACCCTTTGAGCCTGGAAATCAAAAGCTCAGAATTTGACTTTTACAAGCAAAGATCTCTAAGAAGGTCATTGAGGTCTCTTTAGTTCGGTACTATTTCTTCTACTCAACAGTCACAACTCTTAGACAGTAGTCTACGTCTTCCACAATCTTTTCAGCTTCTGATTTGTTGCTTTCTTCTAATAATGGTTTATTCCTATATCTAGCAGTAATTACAAGAATATCAACACTTTGTGGAAGTGATGCAATAGATGATGGAATATTGGGATAGGAAATAGCAGGTGTATTTTAGCCACTTCAACGTTTGAAAGAACCCATCATGCAAAAGTAGCAGTTGCTTGAGTGGTCAGTGAGTTCACGGCAAATCCTGGGAATGGCAAACTTCATGGCTCTCCTTTCCTCTCTATACCATCCTGTAAAAGTAAAAAATTATCTTTATTATTCTTTTGGCTTACAAACAAACATACTAGCTTAAATACATACTTGCGACATTTGATATTTTACTCTTTACAACAAACAATTTTCTTACAAACTAAAGTTTTTGGCAGTGTTCACAAGCAAACGGAGGTGCCCAGGGTCTGTCTTGGTCCCCAACTGACATGCCAAAGTATGCTTTGTAAGTAAGCTTCATACTTTCTCATAGATGCCGTCACACCGAACATTTTTGCTCTTATTTCGATGAACTGTTCGCAGATATAAGTGCATTTGGAGAAAGCTTGGAACCTCTCGATGCCATTTCTCTTCTGGTGTGTTCACTATTGTAGCTAGAGCTGAATTGATGGCAGATCTGTGAAATCATGTATAAATATTTCTGAAGTAATATTCCAGAATGTTCTAGAAGTTTCCTGTGGATGTTCTGGCAGGTTCTGAAACGTTCTGAAACCTTATAAAATTCAACTAAATTCTAGAAATTTCTCAATAAATCTTGAAGGTTTTGGAATGTTTCCCTAAAACAAAGATTTACAATTATCTACTATGCTTTGAAAAAAAATTAAAACCCACAGCCCTTTATATATTCTCCATTTTTCTAAAATTAATAATACCGTAGCATTATTTTCCAAATGAGAAAATTAGGTAATTCAGTGCCCTACCCATAAAACCAAAGTTTGGGGATAAAAATAAATTATTTTCATTTACTTTAGTTACGAAAAACAACTTGGAAATAACAATTTTAACCTAGGAACAAAAATAAAAAGTGAAATTATGTTACATAGTGTAATCAGCTTCAAAGTTTAGAATAAACTCTACATCAATTAGTTAGCTTCAAGACTTAGAATGAATTCATCCTTTAGATAACTACGAGACTTATAACTGAGTTGTTCATTGAGCTACTGACTTAATCGTCTGCTTTGTTTGTAACTGAAATGTTTAGTTAATCAGCTTCGAGTCTTAGAACTAAACTCTTCACTTAATCACCCTGAAGGTTTAGAATTGAACTGTTCAATTACTGATCTTGGAGGGAGAACTTTTAACTTAAACGGTTTTGAGGCTTAGAACTAAACTTTACTTCAGCTTCTAGGCTTAGAACTGAACTCTTGACTGAATCAGATTAGAGAGTTTGAAGGTAAACACGTCACATGTCAGATTCTAAGCTGAGAACTGAACTCTTCACTTAATTAGCTTCGAGGCTTAGAACTAAAATCTTTACTTAATCAACTTCGAGGCTTAGACTGAACTTTCACTTAATATGCCTCGAAGCATTTACATGAAATCTTCACCTAATCAGTTTTGAGTCTTATAACTGAACTCTTCACATAATGAGCTTCAATGTTTAGAAATGAACTCTTCACTAAATCAAATTGAAGAGTAGAACTGAACTCTTTACTTAATCGGATTCGAAACATAGAAATGATCTCTGTATTTTATCTGCCTTGAGACTTACAAATGAAATAAGAATGGCTAAGAACTGTAAACTTTACCTTATTAGGTTCGCGGCTCTTAATCATCTCTGAGGATTAGAACTGCCTATTTTCTTAATTATCTTTGAGGTTAGAACTGAACTCTTTACTCAATCTGCTCAGAACATTTGAACATAACTCTTCCTTTTATCATTTATGATGCTTAAACTGAATTCACCGTTTAATCATCTTCAAGGCTTAGAACTTAACTCTTCGCTAAATTAAATTTGAGTCTTAAACTTAACTATTTACTTCATCGTCTGCCAAGCTTGGAAGTTAACTTTTTACTTAACCTGCATTAAGGCTAGGAATTTACCTTTCTCACCTATTTAGCGTCGATGCTTAGAACTTAACTGTTCACTCATTACGCTTCTAGGCTTAGAACTAAACTCTACATTAATCAGTTTTGATGCCTAGCACTGAATTTTTCACTTAATAGACTTCGAAGCTTAGAACTGAACTTCTGACTTAATCAGGTTATATGCTATAAACTGAACCTTTTACTTAATCATCATCGAGGGTTAGAACTTAACTTTTCTTTTAATCTTTCGAGGATTAGAAGTGAAATCTTCATTTAATCAGCTTGGAGGCGTAAAACTGTATTCTTCACTTAATCAGCTTCGAGGCAATAACTCAACTCTAGAAATAATTTCAGCTTCGAGGCTTAGAAATGAACTCTTCACTAAATCAGATTTAGTGCTTAGAACTTAATTCTTCACATGAACAGAATATAGGCTTAGAATTTAACTCTTTGTTTAATCATTTTACAAGATTAAAACAGGAATCTTCACTTAATCAGCTACCCTAGCTCACAAATGCAGTCTTTACTTAATTAGCTTCTAGGTTTAGAACTGAACTCTTTACCTAATCAACTTGACCTTAAAACTCATATCTTCATCTAAGTACATTCAAAGCTTATAACTGAACTCTTTACTTATTCATCTTCGAAGCGTAGTTCTGAACTCTCCACCTAATCAGCTTCGAGGCAACTCTCCATTTAATCAACTTAGAGGCTCATTTTTTTTAACATCTATCTGGGGACTATCTACTAAGGTTTATTTTGCCTAAATCATCCTACAGCTCAATGCTAGGCTATATTAAAAAGCGTGAAAAGGGCTAAAAAAAACAATAAACAACAAAAATCAAACAGGCAAAAAAAAGAAGGAAGCACACACAGGTGTCTGGGGGAGGCCCATCTACCTCTGACGCAGAATTATGCAATGACCACCAAAGAAAGTGAAGTAAAATGGAGGATGGCAGCTTCCTCCAAAAAGTCAGTCCAAAAGTCTATCTATGTAGGCGAACCCGTCCAGAGTACAAGGGACAAGCGGTAACGATCCCGCTCACCCAGGTACCGGAACAAGTAACGTGCGCGATGAGCACTTAGACTAGTTCATTCACCAAAAAAGTAACGAACAGTCTAGGGTACAACGCAGTCATCGTTTGGTGCATGAGGGCGCTGCATCAAATGGCGGTGGGTCTCTCGAGTGTGCCCAAAGCAAAGACGAGAGAAAGCGCCCTGAAGCCTTCAAGCATTGAAAGTAGGTCAATGGGAACAGTCGCGGCGCAAGGGCACGCAACTCCATCTTCCCCTCTGCTGTCACCCGTCTTCTCTGAGAGGTACACTGGATGGGACTGCCCTGATTCCTGTCATTTAATTGGCGTTAGGGAGAGAAAAACGCTGTACTGGTCGTCCAGTCCTTGCGGATTCTTTGGCACCCTAATCGGTGTGCTCATTACCCGCAATTCCCAGGTGTCGAGGAACATAGTAGAAAATAACCTCGACCTTCACTCGGCTCATGGCAACCGTGGTGTCACGGATGCCGCGAACCAGGGCGCTTTGTGAATCGCTAAAGATCACATTCCGCTCCCGAACCGGGCAAGATGCCTACGCGTTATCTCCCGTAGCGAGGGGTGTATTGCAACCAGTTTAACCGTCAAGACAGATGCAGTGCCTAATAGATCATTGCAGACTACAACATAATGGAATACTGCATGGGAGCCAATCACCTCCTGGGACTTGGAGCCATCCGTGTATACCGGCACGGATCCAGCGTGATACGAAGTGTGCTCCCAAAAGGTCGAATGCAATACTCCCGGCGTTGTGGAAGATTTGGGAGGCGTGGCGAAAAAGAGTCAAAGGGTGTCCTCGGCAGAACCAGATGCGCCAACGGTCCTAGCTATACCGAGTTCTCGAAAGAGATTCCTAAATCTAAATCCAAATAGCTAAGAGTATGGCAGGTCTATCGGTGGCATAGGCACCGTTGAGATCAGCTGCTGGTGAAGTGTGAACCGTGGGCGACTGAGGGAGGCGTCGGGCTTGCGTGTATAAGCGCATAATGCACTGTGCACGGCGGAGAGCGAGTAGGAACTCCCTAGCATAGACAAGTAGGCTCTCAATGGGGGAAGTGCGGTCGCCAGATTTCCTTTGTCCTGTGTTCGATCGACGCTTCACCTGGTAGGCATATATTTGCCGCCTAAGGGGCTCTTGTACCCGCGCCATGGACATTTTACGTTCCGTGACGTTCAGCACCCGGGATGCTAATAGGGCTACTGCCTTGCTTTTCTGCCGATCCTTTGTTCGTTCGAAGCTCGACTACGGATGCGAGTTTTACACATCCACCTCCGAGCGTGTATTGCGGAAGGTAGACTCAATCCACCACACCGGTCTCCGCCTGGCTAACGGTGTGTTGGAATCATCATAATGTGTGTAAATCGCGCATCCTCCTGCCCTGCCTCATCCTTTGGTTTTGGGGTCGTAAAACCCTTTTACCCCGAGTAGGTGGGCAGGAAGCAGGCTTCCAACAACGAAACTCGGCAGCCCCTCGAGGCCTGAAAATTAATTCTTCACTTAATCAGCTTTATGTATAGAACTGAATGCTTCACTTAATCATCTTCAACATTTTGAATTGAACTCTTTACTTAATTAGAACGAGGCATAGAATCAATTCTTCACTTAATCAGCTTCAAGGCTTGGAACTGAACTATTTGCTTAATCAACTGCCAGACTTGGAACTCAGCTGTTCACTTAATCTGCTTCGAGGATAAAAGCCGAACTATTCTTTCAATATTATATTCCTTGTATATATGAATGACATATACACTGACCTCGTAAGTATGTTTGAAAGTATGCTGATGACACGAAGCTAGGAGGAAAAGCCACAAACCCCTCAAGCAGGCTCAAAATTTGAAACGACCTGAATGCGATAGTAATGTAGAAATGTGGTAAAATTAAGCTTAATTTAATGCAGATCAGTAGTAAAAAAACATCTTAAATTTATTTAGATCAGTGGTAAAGGCCACTTACATAAATCAATGAAGATAAATGGTAAAAGTTAGCTTAAATGAATGCATCCGGTGGTAAAGTTCCGCTTAAATTAATTGATATCTAGGTTAAAATATAGCTTAAATGGATGCAGTTTGGTGGTCAAAGGCACCTTAAATTAATGCACTTCGGTGTTAATATGCAGCTTAAATTAATGTAATTTTTGGTAAAAGGTCACTCAAATGAATATAGATGGGTGATAACAGGCAGCTTAAATGAATGCAACTCGGTGCTAAAGGACAGATTAAATTACTGCAGCTCGGTGGTAAAAAAAATATAGCTTAGAGTAATGTAAATATGTGATAAAATGCAGCTTAAATTAATGTATATCTGTGGTAAAATCTTTACCAATTTATTTTTCCGACTTGCACTCTTATCCAGCTCTTCCTTACCATTGCTTAGATACATATTCTAATAATATTTAATTAAATTTTATATTAATGTATTTCGATACCATTGTATGTGATTCTATATCATTTTCTAACATTTGATTTGGAATCGTTTATGCCATTTTATTATAATTTACGGCACTTAAAAAAAAATAATTTAAAATTATTTGATGCTTTTTTATTGCCATGTTATACATTTATGCGATTTTATAACATTTGTTACAATTTTATATATTCTTATACCATTTTAAATCGTTTTATGCCATTATTTATTATTTTATGCGTTTGTATACCCTTCGCCGCGCTCCTCTTCATCTGCCCTCCGAAGTGTGGAGGCGAAGTAGAGCAATAATTATTATTTATCATGACGCGTGTGTTAATCGCTCTTTTTGTGGCCTATTACTTCACAGCCAATCTGATCCTTTGAGCAACTAATCCTACATCCCTCCTACCAGAAGGCTACTCACTTCACTTTCACTCGTCCTAAAACAAGGGTCAAGGGTGATCAAAAGAAGTCTTCACTGCTGTCTTGCACGTAGCTTCGGGGTGTATACACAACACAACACATAGACGATAAATGAAACGTTTATTTTTTTTCCATAAATGAAAATAAATAATGTGAAAAGAATGTAAGGCAATTGTAGATTGAATAAATACAAAGATAAAAATCTCAGGAATGCAAAAGGTTTATATTTGTAAATCTCCCAAACTCAGTGATTGTCCGCGTTGCTGAAGCTCAAAATGTCAAATTTGTGTCTTTTTGCTTCCTTTGTATAATTTAGTAAAACATCTATGAAAACGCAAGATGAAGCTCAAAAAGAGTAATTCTGTGGGTTTCTCGTATACTCCAGCATACATAATTGCACAGCATTGGTGATCTTCCCGTTTCTCTGCCTCGAGTTACTCTATATTAATTTATCAACTTAATTCCCTTCTAAAAAATTTGAGAAGGTTATGTGATGACCGTGGCTCGTTTGGTTGTGTAAAAAAATATATCAAAAGGTTATTGAGGGATTTCAGTGAAATTTTGTGGACGGGTGTAACTTGGGAGATGGAAGAGTAAATTAGATTTGGGTGAGGATCCAGATCTAGATGAGGATTCTAGATTACTGATTAACTTTTCTTAACTTTACATAGAGCATTTTCTGACTTTTGCGAGGTTGGCGCTTACTTAATGCTTTATAGTGCCAATTGTGATATAAAGGAAACCTACGTCACAGCCCTTAAGCAGTTTGGATATTTATTCACGCCATTGAAAATTGACATTTATTAAATGAGTTCAAAGTTTAGAGAGCTCAAATTGACAAAACCTGTTTTTGCTACATGGGGGTAAATTAAGAAAATGTTAAGCAATGGTTGACGTTTCATACACTTGTTGAAATACTCATGACCATAATGAGGCCACAAAGTTCATAATTTCCATGTTTTGTAGTAAAATGTTTGGTATATGGTGATGAAAGTTTTACATTTTATAACACAAGGTAACATTTTTGACATAATTTCTGCTCAGTTTGATTTAATATTCGATTTTGACTAAAATTGCCATACTTATTTCGAAACTACAGTCAGTTTCCTTCGATCACATCAGTGTTTTTTCTGTACATCTTACTCTCTGAATAAGCACAATTGTATTGTTTGTCCGTAATTAATAGGAGTGGTAAGCTGATTACTTTTATTATATATTTATTGCTAATCATAAATATTGGAAAGAAAAAGCTAACTTAGCTATTTTATTAATTAATTTTATCAACACTTTGACCCCGACTCGTAGAAGGGGCACTATTAACAAACGTAGAGAGCTTGTAAGTTTGTGACTGTCCAACTTATTTTTTTTTCACACACTTATTTCTTGTCTAAACAGTCCTGTTTCTTTTTGTTATAGCTGTGGCAGTTTTACCCTTCCCAGTCAAAGAGCAAATATCAGCGCATTTGTCAAACAAGACTATTTGGCATATTTTAAAGTCAAAATTGTTAATCAGGACAAGTCTTGGTCCCCTCTTGAGTTTACGGATGTGAACTAAGAGAACACGTGATAAGTTGGCATTTGAGATCTTTTCTTTTATTATGGCACAATTTCGTCTCCTCAACCAGATGGATGAACAGCCGGTTACTCGGATGAGTAGTCCTCAGATAGATGTCTGAACTGCATTTCTCATGGGCGGGAATCGAGAGACCGGATAATTTTTATGTTATATTTATTCGGGTGGTTTGGTGGGGCGAATAGGAGGAAAGTAAAAAAAAAAGTTAATGAAAGTAAAGGAAAAGTAAAGGCTAAACATTATTTATTAAAATATAATAAAAGTTAAGGAAAGTTAAAACAAAGTAAAAGCTAATCATTATTTAATTTATAAAACTTTACAATGTCTTTGTAAATTTAAGAAACTATGTCTTTTTCCATTATTTCGTTGCCCCCATAAAAATTCGCACATATTAGGAGTCGATCAGAGAACGAGCGGTTCCAGATTCTATTTTATTCCTTATTTTCGCCTTGGCCCAAAACGACTCTCTTTGGTTTGTGTGGGCACCAGTTTCTGGATCTCCAAAGTTCTTCGAGTGGTTAACACTCAAATGTTTATGCTGCATCTCTGGCAAGAGATCAATTCCATTGTATGCACGCCACTTATCAGATCTAATAGCCGTGTCAGGCAATACACATTCTTTAATTATAGATAATAATGTTTCTGCAGATCTTTCATAAACCGCATACATGAAACACTGGCACGTTTCCCTGCAAATCCCCCCGAAAACCCACTGCACTGGATGAATCCTCCCGACAATATCCTTTCGTCGTGAAAACAAGGATTCATCTATTACTACTGTTAATCCATTTTCACCGATCTTGATAGGGTTTTGGATTAACGAATTTACGCACACTTCCCGGAGATAGGTCTTCCAGTGTGTAATAGCATTGCATTACATTTTTAGTTGTTCTTTACAAAAAAACAGGAGTTGTTAAGTTGTTGCACCATGCATGAACTTAAAAGATGATTGCTTCCATTGGTATTTTTGACCCTTCAAACGAGCTATCGCTTCTCAATCCAGATTTGCTTTTACACACTTATTTTTGACAGCGCCATACAGGTGGGTTATGGGGCAACGAAAATTTCATGCTGTCTATTTTTGCAAATTCTCTGCTGATGCACAATACCTCTTTCTTGCAGATTCTTGACTGTTTGTTCGATATTTTGCACCTCCCTAACAAGTTCGTACGTTGTCATTTTTTTAATGGTGAAAACTATTATTATGCTTCCAAACGAACCAAAGGATATCGTAACACTAAAAATGTCACTCGAGTAACCGGCCATTCAAGAAAAAATATCTGAGGAGTTACTCGCATTTGGTACATATTTTACGACAGGGTATTTGGGACGTTAACTTGCCTTTATATTCTGCATAAAATATAGTTGAAGATGAAAGATAAAGTTTGATAAGGTTGGCAATTCACTGAATTATTCAATTTTAGATTTTAGGTATGCGCAATAACAGCGAGGGTTATAAAATGTAAATTTATTTATCTCTAGCCGAACAAACAAAATGGAAAAAATTGAATATGAATAATACTAATAACCAAACAAGGGTTAATGAGCAAAAGATGTACAACAAAAACAAAAGGAAAATATTGAGCTAATAATAATAATTATACTAAAACCAAGTTTGAGCGAAAAATATTGGAATATATATATATATATATATATATATATATATATATATATATATATATATATATATATATATATAGAGAGAGAGAGAGAGAGAGAGAGAGAGAGAGAGAGAGATAATGGTAAACCACAATATTTGAATCAAGATTTTATTTATAACTATCGGACTAGTTTCGGCAACATGCCATTTTCAACTAATAATGATTCAAATATTGTGGTTTACCATTATCTCCCACTGATATACATCACGTCAATGTGAGATCTTCTATTAAATATATATATATATATATATATATATATATATATATATATATATATATATATATAAAGAGAGAGTAAAGTTTATACGGATCGTCCTATAAATAGCTATGGAAAAGAATGTAGGAATGGGTACAATGCTGGACTAAAGAACAGATGTATATAGTAATAATAATAATAAATTTATATTTAGTAACAGTGATAGGAATGGAATATAAATATATATAATAATAGATTAAGGAAGCACGATGGTTTAGGGAAACTGTCTCTATGAAATTAACACACACTCTAGTCTAGCTGGGAGCCTCTCGCTCCAACCTTTCAAAAAGACGCCACTCTTGCTCTTGAAACTCTCATTTACTATTGGCTAAGAGGCATCACGTGATACTCTGCCTATCTTGGAAGAAAACAACGGTTTTGAATTTTTGTCATCCATTTTGGCTTATGCGTGAGACATTTCTTGCATTTACTTACGTATATATTTTAAGAGTATTTACATGTTCCATATTACTTTTGTAGAAATGCACATTGTTACTTTTCATATTACATTTGTAGAAATGCACATTGTTACTTTTATTTAATGAAAACCGGAGGAAAAAACAAAAAAACAAGTACAAAATCAAGTATTCTAGTCTACCACCAGCCATATGTGCAGGGCCCCATTCAGCTGAAATCGCAGTGCCGGTTTTCGTTCAACTACCCTTTCTTGAAGATCTGGCTCATGATGAACTCAGTGACAACAATAATGCATATTTTGAAATTAAAGGTGAATCAGCTCGTAAGGGATTCGATCCGCATGAGTTGAACTCCTTCCATCAACACTGAATGAGAAAAACTTGCTTGAAAAGAGAGCGAAGTTATCCTACTTTCGATCTAGAAAAAAGAGCATTTCTGCACTACTTTCGAAGTGACAGTAGCTTTGTGCATTGCCAAAACATACACCGTTTACTGGAGGAATTGGGAATTTTGGCCTACAACTCAACTGAATGCCGACTGTTCATCGATTGCTTATAGCCGAGTTTAAAGTCTGTCCTCCTCCACAATGGCAATTTATAAGGTGCAGTCCCAGTTAAACATTCAGTTAGTCTTCGTGAAAGACATGGAGACATAAAAAGAGTCATTAAGTTCTTGCAATATCATAGGCAAATTGGATCATCTGTGTTGTCCTTAAAATGGTATGCTTGTGTCTTGGACAACAATGCAGGTACACGAAATATACTTGTTTTCTGTGCATGTGGGACAGCAGATCTCCCGATAAGAATTGGATAGGGAAGAATAGGCCTCCAATATCTGTCCTTAACCTTGGTGATCGCAACATTCTACATGAGCCACTTGTTAACAGAAAGAAAATTATATTTACACATCAAACGGTCTCATGAAGTAAGTCATAGGAGCATTGTGAACTGAAGGTGACCGTTTCAATTATCTCTTTTTGGCATTTTTTAGCCTGTCAATTGAAGAAAATCAAGGCCGGTGTGTTTGATGGTCCACATAATCAGTAGCTCATTAAAGATGAACATTTAACCTGGACTATGTCAAAACTGGAAAAGAACGCTTAGTTATCATTCAAAGACGTCCAGAACTTTCTTGGAAATACACGAGCAAAGAATTGAACCGGAATTGTCAGGAAATTACGAGGGGCGGTCAATAAGATTTGCGAATCGGTATGGCAAAACAGAGGAAGGAAATGGCTGTTTGTGGGGGTGTTAGGACAAGTTATGACAAGTCAGGACCTGCAGCCGCACGCTCCTGCCCCGTCTATTTAAGAAACAGTAGCTGATCGCAGATCGTCAGTCACAAATTTTTCAACAATGGAGAAGGTTGAGCATCACGCAGTGATCAAATTTTTTACCAAAGAAGGCAAGAATGCAAAAGAGATCCATGAACACATGGTTGCAGTGTACACCGACACCGCCACTTCCTATGCAACCATTGCTTGCTGGAATAAGAAGTTCCTCCATGGTCGTGAGTCCCTTGAAGATGACCCCCGTCCAGGACGCCCGTCAGACTTGACCAACGAAGACAATGTGGCCCGTGTGGAGAGGATGATCCTCGAAAATCGACGGGTGAAGGTCGAAGAAATCGACCGAGAACTTGGAATATCAAATGGAAGTGTTATCAACATCATCCACGAGCATTTGGCCATGACCAAGGTCTCTGCCTGTGGGGTCCCTAGAAACCTCACGCCCCATGATCGACTTCAACGTCCTCAAAGTCCACAGGGCCAGAGTTGCACAAGCTGCCCTGCGCGAGTGCGGATTCGAGGAGCTCAACCATCCCCCGTACAGTCCAGATCTGGCCCATAGCGACTACTTTTTATTCCACCAACTCAAGGCTGCACTGCGTGGACGCCGGTTTGGGGACGATAAAGATGTCCAGCTCGCCGTCCAGGAGTGGATTGAACAGCAGTCGGGAGATTTCTGGTTGTCGGGAATTCGAAGCCTCAGGGACAAGTGGCGCAAGTGCATTGAAGTCGAGGGTAGTTATATTGATAAATAATAAAACACTTTTCCTCATATCTTGTTTCCTTCTATCCGAATTACAAAAATTATTGACCGCCCCTCGTATTGAAGAGCTACACAATGCTCGATTGCAACATGAGCATCAAGTTGCATTTTCTGCATAGCTATTTTTCTCACTTCCCGAAAAACCTTGATGAAGTCACAATTGAGCAGAGTGAACGATTCCATCAAGATTTGAAGTTCATGGAGGAAAGGTAGATGGGTAGATGGGATGTAAATATGTTGGCTGACTTCTGTTGGAATATAAAGCGAATTTTCCACATATTGAACACTCCAGGAAAAACTATAGACTTTAATATTTGTCTTAACTAACTGCACATAATTTAACTTACAGTAACAAAATCCTTTGCAAGAACAAAATAAATTTATACAAACATTACACTTAAGCGATGTTTTATTATTTTCCAGTGCATATAATTGTTAAAACATTCTAGAAAATAAACACAAATTTGTTAGATGCAGACTTTTTAGTTTTTTTTATACAAAGTGGGGGTATCCTACAGGTAGTGGTGGTTCGTAGCTAAAATTAGTGGGGGCACTGCATCAGAATCTTTCAGCATTGTTTTAATATTGTGTAAAAGGAAATAAATATATAAAAAAAAAATTTATAGATAAACTTGATAAAATCCTAAACAAAACAAAATCCAACATTTTTTTTTACAATTAAAGCTTGATCCATTTATTTAAAAACGAAATACATTCCTCTTGTCCTAATTTGCGCGTAAAGATGAATTATTTTCTTCTTGATCTCTGGATGTCTACTGAGGAATCTTTTTCTCCATTGAAAGCACTGCAAGTGCTTTTAGTCTTTCAGGATTCAAAGTGCTCCTTAGAAAAGTTTTTATTCTTTTCAGTGTTGAAATGCAGGGTTCTGCCTCTCGTAATTTCACTAAGAACATCATCTAGATTATTTTCCAAGATAAATTTCAGCAGCTCAATTAATTAATTAATCAATAAGAGAACCGAAATAAATATGAATTAAGTTCTACCTTATATCACATTCAAGAATATAAACACGTTTATAAGCAAAACACACGCGGAATAAAAAAGAAACACCACCTTCCGCAAGCACAACATTGTCGGCACTGCGTAAGCCATAATGTTCTCCCTAGCGCGCATTTTTCTATCTCAGACATGGGAGCATGCGCACAACAGCCAAACACCGCGTCGCTGGAACTGTGAAGTGCACAGTCCTATACAAGGATTTTTGTATTTTGTTTTCATAAACTTGGGGATGCCCACCTAAATTAAGCTTAAGGATTATATAATGTAAAAGTATAAAGAAAAAAATTAAAGAAAAAAGGACTCATTATATTGAATTTTATCGATAATATCGAGTGGAAATAGGGGGTGCTGCAGTTCCACAGTGCCCATACACGAACCGCCACTGCCTGCAGGTCAGAAAGTTGGATTCAGAGGGTAAAAGTTAGTTAGTGTCAGATCTAACTCATCAAAATTTGTGTTCGCTAAGGTAGTAAATTATTGAAAACAACAAGTGTGTGGCGGGGGGGAGGGGGGGAATATACTCCTAACTAGAAAACTTGATAAATTAGGGGAAAAGTAACAATAGTTTGATCATTAAGATATTTTCTCCAACCGTCACGATTCAAAGCTCGAGTTTACCAATATTATCCCTTATAATTGAGTTAAAACCCGCTATTTTAAGGCTATGTGTCCTTTGTACGAACTTATTCCAGCGTTCTTTATGTGTCTGCCTTTCAGTTTATTCTTTCTCCAATTATTCAAATTAACCTCATTGATTATACAAAGCTTCCTTATTTTATGGACATAACTTAACATAGCAAAGTTGTTAGTGGTAATGGCGATGAGAAAAGTTGGCAGGGATTTATTTAATTGGTCAAAAATTGCTCTTCAAATAGCAAATTTAAATTAATTTGAATAAAGTTGAATCCCAATAAATTGTAATTAAAAAATGAATAAAACATTTGAATCGATTGGAAATATAATTCAATAAGTTTAAATTTCAACGTTTAAATTAAATGGAATTTAAAAAAAATATAAATTTAATTCTAATAAATTTCAATTCAACAAATTACAATTAATTTAAGTTATGATAGATTGAAAAACTTAAATTCCAGTAATTTTAAATTCAATATCCTTTTTAGAAAAATTGAATTCCCAAAAATAAATAATTAAAATTGAATGAAGATGAATCTTAATTAATTAAATCTTAATACATTTTAATTTCGATAAATTTTAAGAAACTTGACTACCAATAAAATCGAATACATTTTAACCCAGATTAAAATTAATTCATAAAATTTCAACAGATTTAAATAAAAATCAATTAAAATTCCAAAAATTGGGAAAAATATAAACAAAAAAAAATTTGAGGTTTAAATCGAATTTAATAAATTTGAGCTCAATTTTTAAAAAATTAATTCCGATAGAATTGAATTCAATAAATTTAACTAAATTTTAATTTCGATCAATTTAGATTCAATGAATTCGAATAAATTGCAATTGCAATTCCAATAATTTAATTGCAAAATATTTGAATATAATTCAAATCCGATGAAATTGACTTTACTCAATTACAAAAAATTGTATGCAAATTGAAATTACTATATATTTAACTAAATTCAAAATATACCAAAATTTCAAATTCATTGAATTAAACTAAATTTAAATATAACTTCCAATAATTCGAATTATATATCTATACTTTTTAAATTAAATTGAATTTCTCGATTAAAATTATTTTAAATTTATGTGAATCTGCTGAAATATAAAAATAGTAAACATTTATTCAAAAAGTGTGACTGTACTTTTCTAAAAAAAAAATTGTGGTCTTTCTTTTTACTCCGATCCTTTCTTGAATTATGACTAAGGCGAATTAATTGAATATATAATCAAATTATATACAATATATACTTGTTGTTTAATAAAATTCTGTGTGCGTATGTACTGTACAGTATTGTCCAAAAGACAAAGGTGGGCAATCTGCAATTTAAGTCCGCCAATCGCTAATAGCAAACTAACAAAATATTTGCGGAATAGCGTTAGCGGACAATTTGAAAAATTAGAGGATTTTCGATTAGTGGAATGCCGAAATTATATTCCGCTAATGCAAACTTTCAAAAACTGACAACAATTAAATTTCCGGGAAATTCAAGAATATTCTTGAAAGTGTGGAGAAACTTTCCCGTATTTCACTTCTAGAAATCTGGCCACCCTATTTTAGATCTGTTTGATGCGCAGTCGGTCTGCACAGCACGCAGGCGGCCGGCTTTCCAGGTTGTGTGGGTGGGAATATTCTAGAACTGTCTGTTGCGCAGCTAGCCTGTCCTGGTAGTCTGAGTAGGAGGCAGTTTACATTAACTCGCCGGTTTAAAGACGTATTCCTTACATTTAAAAATGGAATGATTTTTTATGCCGTCGCCTTGCTTAGAGTGAGGAAGAGGCCCCTTGGCCAGCTTGCGCTCTGACGTAATCGGGCCCAAGAGGTCATTCTTGACTGATGATAAGTTTGAGAAGCTTGTGTTTGTCTATGGAAACAACCACCTCTTGAAGGGGAAGTGGCTGTGCAAAAGGGAGGAGGAGGAGTAGAAGGATGCCAACAATGCCTAATGACTGTCATGATGATTCTGTATTTTGCTGTTTTAAACAAATATATTAACTGTAAAGTAATTTTATTAAAATTATTTTTTTAACTACGAATAAAGGGTTAGTGGACTGTTGCAGAATTACTTAGTGGACTAAAAAAACTATTAGTGTTAGCATTAGCGGATTTGCGATAGCGGACCGGCGAAGCCGGAAAGTTTGCAGATTAACGATTAGCGAGGTGCCCACCAGTGCCAAAAGATCACAACTCCTGTATTTATATCACAACATCTTCTGCCAAAGAAAATCCAAGGTTTCCAAAATATGCGTACTATAACCTACAACTATTAATTACGTATGGGTAAATGTTTGGCAAATTCGGATGAATAAAACGAAAGTTATGAGCAGAAAAAAAATATATAATCAAAATTGAAGTGTCCAAAATGATCCGAAGGTTTAGGTTTCTTGTAGATAGAACCGACATTGTTTTCATAGCAACTAACTTCAATTTCTCTTACCAGCTGTTTTCCAGCCAAAATGTCTAAGAAATCTGTCACGCCTTTCTCTGTCCGCGAGCTGTTCGCGAAGCTGCGCTACTAAGATGGTATTTCAATTAGAGCCTTTGTAGAGACTTTGAAACGCTCCAAATGTGTAGTCCATAATATTCTGTCACCCTATGACAAAATAGGTGGTAAATCAACTGGTAATCCATTGACAAAATTTTGAATAAAAGCCGTTTCAAGACTGTTGCAGCAGTTTCTCGAGAAACCAGTGATATTTTGGTCATCAGTTACCAGGCAAATTGTCACGTTGGCTGAAGAAAGACAATCTTTATCCTCGCACGGGTGCCCAATGGAGCCAAGTCCACTTCTGTGATGAATCTAAGTTTATTTTTTGGATCAAATGGCAATGGATTCGTTCGTCGCAGCCAGGCAAAAGTTTGTCAATTTCACCAAAATGAGTGTGAAGTTTGGCGGAGATTTAGCTTTATTTTGATAGAACGCACTGGGCCACTTCTGCGTTTACTGGGCAAATGTACAAGGAATTGCTGAGACAGCATGATTTCCCTCATTGGCCACACGGCCAAGTCGGTGCAGATCACTATTAGGAACTGGCCTGCCCCAAGTCCGGACCTGAATCCTATTGGAAATGTTGGGAAGACACTCAGAAAAAGGCCTGAAGAGAGGAATCCGAAAACAGTTGAAGAACTCTGGGTGAGTGCAGCAAGATTACTATGCAAAAGTGTTAACACTTGATTCTTCCCTGTGGGAGATGTGAAAGTATCAGTCAGAATGAAGGCCTCCACAATAAATACTAATTACTTATAACTTGATCATTTAATCGATATCTTCCAATAGAAATTTGTTTCTAGTTATTTGCTTATATGAGGATAACTTTCGTCTTATTCATCCAAATTCGCATAACTTTTACACATACGTAATTTATACGTGTAGGTCATCGTACACTAATTTAAAAAAAAAAACTGATTTTCTCTAGCAAATATTATGGAAGATGTAATTAAAATATATTTTGGCGTTCTGATCTTTTGGACGGTACTATATTCATTATTTATAAGCAGAAAAAATTCATCACCAATTGAGTAACGATGGCTAATTGGTATGTTAGGTTCTGCCGCCCTTTTACATTGCCCCTCGCAAAGGAGTAGCCATTCTGAGACAAATAAAAGCTAAATATAGGTATGCGAGAGAGCGACCTTGATGGTCCACCTTGACCCCCCTTCCGTTGGGTAGAGGTCACGTGGCCTTAAGCAGGATTTCAAAAAGCGAGGCAGGAAATAAATTCTCGCATGGGAACAGCCAGCCACTGTCTACAGCTGTGTTTGCTTACGCCGATTGATTCCCCGCTGAGACGCCTTCACTGAGAACCCCATGCCCCGCGGACATACTAATCCCCCACAGACACGAGTCTCCAGCTAACTCTTCATGCATTGAGGTGAGGATCGCCGCCTGAACGAACGTCTTCCTGAGGCCTTATCTCGTCTAGTAAACGAAGAACGGCACCGCACCCTTCCCTTGGGACTGCCATGCCCTGGAGACATTATAGCGAGCAAGCCCACAGAATATTTATTCTGAGGTCTCCCGTTACTCGAGAGAGAGAGAGAGAGAGTGTGTGTGTGTGTGTGTGTGTGTGTACCACCAGCTGCCCGTGAGGATACATCCCCTCGTCTCGAGTCAAACATCAGAGTTAGAAGGTTGCGTCGGCTAGACTAATTGCCGTCAATTTCGGCCACAGTCAATAGGCAAATTCGTGAAGCGGTATTTCCTTGGAGAATTGTGCAACTCACTCATATCATCCCATTTTTCAAGAATACGTCGCCCCCTCGTTGAAGATTACTTATTCCTGCATCCAAGAGTCTCTCGCCCCGAGTTCAAATCGACTCACCTTTCAAGAGTAATTCGCCCAGTATTCAAGATTACCTCACTCGTGCCCGAGGTAATCCAATCACACCGTTGAGATTAATTTGCCCAAGCCGCAAGATTATTTCACCCCGAAGAATCCGAGTTTTTGCTTCACTTCCCCCTTCATCAAGAGTCAGGTTTATGAGGTAAAAGCATTTCCACATTTTATACTCTGTTCTGAAGATTATCCCCTATCGTCACTATTTTTCTTTCTGACCAAGTCAAGCATTTATCCGCTGATTGTCTCTTTAGTCATTGAGTCATTATTTCCTTGATCCCGGAATTAGTTCTCAATTTATCCCTATGCACATATTTCCATCTTTATCTTGTTTTTATTAGTGAACTTTTATTTGGGGTTTAATCTTTTACTAACTCTGGATGAGACTTGGCATTTAAAGAACTCCCCGGTCAAAGAATACGCACTCGCATAGATTTAATCGCTTTAAACTTCCCGAACCCAAGGAGGACTCACTGTCGCACCTCATTGGTTCTGCGCAGCCGGACACCCGTAGGCCGTCTGCCACGTAGGTGTCATTGTCAAGACAGCTGCTCAGGTATACACTGATTCCATGAGATATATATATATATATATATATATATATATATATATATATATATATAAAGATATATATATATATATATATATATATATATATATATATATATATATATATATATATATATATATATATATATATAAATATTAAAAATCTGGTGTCACGTATGGGGTCCTTTTTACCAAGAACTTTTAAAGAAACTTTATCTTCTAAAGCTCCACCTCCCCAGTGATTTGCTGATTTTTTTATCGCCAAATACATTCAAGTTATTTCAAGATAGTAGAACGATATTTAAATTTGTAATTTTAATTTTGTGTGTGTCCCTTGAGACCGTAAGTTTTAATTTTCCATTTCATGTGTTTGTTTCAGAGACGAACCTCTCCCGAAATCAGGTTAATCCCCAAGCAGGATCAAAAACCTCGAGTCTCCTTAGATCGTATAGGGATAAATTTTATTTGCAGTTCAGAATAGGAACTCTATTGGGTAATTTCCTATTAAAGTTTTTTTTCGCTATAGCCCAACGAGTGTAACCGTAGGTTCTTTTCGTGTGCAGCGGTTAAACGAACTTTCACGCTAAGAAAATTTCGCCATTCGAACGCTTCAAGAGTCAGGGACAAGCCTTAGGATTATCCGGCATACGTTCAAGAAGAAGAAAGAAACGAAAAGGGAAAAATAAGAGAAAGAGAGCAGCTGGAGATGCAGGAAAGGAAAGGAGCTCGGGAGCTGGAAGAAAGGGAAAGAGCCAGGAGTTGAAAGAAAGGGAAAGAATTCGGGAGCTGCAAGGGAGAGAAAGAGTTTGGGAGCTAAAAAAAGGGAGAGAGTTCTAGAGCTGCAAGGGAGGGAAAAAGTTTGGGAGCTGGAAAAAGGGAGAGAGTTCAAGAGCTGGAAGGAAGGGAAAGAGTTTGGGAGCTGTAAGAAAGCAAAAGAGTTCGGGAGCTGGGAGAAATGGAAAGAGTTTGGCAACACGAACGCGAACTCAGTCGCAATTAATTAGAAACCCTTTCTGTACATTCAAGAACTGAAGCCTCACAATCCCCCTCCGTCAAGTTCCCGTCTTCAAAGATTGTGAAGATTTTGGCACATACCTTACGCATTTCTAAAAAAATATTTGAAGTCAATCACTAGAACATTCAAGCAGACGATGTCGCCAGATTGCTTCCCCTCCTAAATACTCAACTACGAGATATTTTTACCTCTCTTCGCGCCGAAGCAACAATATATTATTCCACCCTTAAATCGGAACTTCTATCGGCAGTAAATATGAATCCCGAATTTTATCGATCTAAATTTCGTCAGTTTGGTTTCATCCTAAAAAGAAACTTTAATTTCTGGCTAGACTTCGCCCAGATTACACGCGAATATGAGTGCCTCGTCGATTTCTTCCGTAAGGACCAGTTGATAGGCGCTGCCCCCTGAAATCCGCGCATTCGTTAAAGATAGGTGATGCACTAATTTCAAAGAATGTATCAAAGAGGCAGATGTGTACGCGGCCAGTCACAACCTTTACCCAAAAGACTCCGAGAAGTCACATCCTCCATCCCTTAGAAGCAAGAATAGTAACTCCCGGTTCCCCTCTAAGAATACTCCAAAATTTTTGAAGGTTTCCGTTCCCTCCAAACCGAAAAACCTTCTCCCATCTGAGCCGAGGGATATCAAGCCCCTCATTTCAACTTGCCCTCCGTCGGCGTACCCCAGAAGGCCCGTCGTTTGTTTTCCCTGTGGCGCAAAGGGCCCTGTGAGACTTAATTGCTCCTCAAATTCACACCTCCGACCCCCCTCCCCCCACCAGCAAGTTTATCAGATCAGCGCTGCTCCAACTTTCCCACCTCCTCGCCCAGAAGATCCCGCAACTCTCTCGACGAATATTTCCCCGGTACACCAGGGGAACTTTCTGTTTAATAAGAGCTCCCCCGGTGGATTACAATTCAACACGGATCCGTAAATGGATGCAGGGTGTCCACCCTCGTAAGGAACACTGGTTGTACTTGTATCGTAGTGTCCGAAGAATTACTTCCCCCGTAGGCCCTGACCATAACAAGTACGCTGTGGTCCACGACTACCTTGGACGAACAAACCGTTTCCCCCTCGTCCGATGCTACTTGGAATGCCAGTATTTTACTTGATGGGCTGAAGTAGTCGCTGCCCCGATCAAATTCTGCGCCGTTTTGGTCGACCAGAGCCACCAAATAACCCCTAATCTGGTAGCTCAGCCCGCCATTACCCGAATCCAGGCCCAGAAATTCCTAGCACTCCACAGCGAGGCATTTGCGCAAGCACAAAAAGGGTGGGCAACTCTCCTGCTCCTTTGAGAAAAAGAGAGGAGTCACGAACAAGGCTCTGCCCGCGGACAAAGGGAGGTCTCAAACTCGCCCACGACAGTCTGTTGGCTGGTCATTTCAACCATAACAAAACGGCACAAAGAATATTCCGGTACTTCCTTTGGCCCAGTGCTGCTAAGGAAATTGCCGAAATTTGCAAGGCTTGTGATATTTGCCAGAAGACGACCGCAAAAGTGCGTATACCTCTAGCCCAACTCCAGAAGATCCCAATAATCTCAGAGCCATTTTTCAGAGTGGCTGCTAGCTTAATCAGTCTTATTCACCCCCCGTCCAGTGGCCAGTGAAGGACCCTTCTACGTTTTCACCCTCGTCGACTTCGCGACACGATTCCCAGAGGTGGTTTTCCTCAAGAGAATAGCCCTAATTTCTATTTTTTCCCCGCGTCGGTATCACGAAGGAGATCTTGTCCGACAGAAGAAAGGAATTCACCTCAGAATTGATGGAGTACGTCAGCAAGCTCCTGACAATTAAATTCCTGTTTACAACCCAATTTCAAGCTCAAATTTGGGCTTTTTTGAACGCCGATGAATTTTAATTCGATAAGTTGGAATTAATTTAATTTCCAATAAATTAAAATCAAATAAATTTGAATTAAAATTCAATAAATTTAAAGCGAAAATCACAACTAATTCTTAGTTATATAGAAAAAATATGAGTTTTAATTCATTTAATTCCTTAAATTAGAATTAAACTTTACAATAAATTTAAATCCAATATATTCACACTCCTTAAATTTGAATTCCAATAAGTTGTAATTAAATAAATTTGAATAAAATACATTTGTATTCTAATAGATATTTAATCAATTAAATTAAATTAAAATTAATTCCGATTCAATATTTATGAATTATAATAAATCTGGAAATGAATCAATTTGAATTCGACTAAATTGGAATCAAATTCGAAGTTCAATAAATTCAAATTAACGTCTTTTGTTTCTCTATAGATTTCGTGGCCAGCTTTTTAAACATATCAGCTTCATCTCCGTAAAACTCAATCCCGAATTATAGAAAGTGGGGATGCAGTATTAATTGTCTACAACCAAATGTACATTGGCAAAATGGCAAATGGACAAAGCATCTGAAAAGAAATATAGAATAGACCGAATGCCAAAATTCAATGATCTTAAATTACAGCTGGACTGACCTTGTGTACAGCCTGAAATTATTTCTACCCTTTCGAAATATTTTTCAGATGCATAAACATAAATTAAGTCTTAACGTGTCCATTGCACTATATTTTAACTTGGGGATATTTCTTAAGACTTTTTCGTTTAAAAAAAAAGAGAGCCAATTTCGGGATATAGATAGTCATTGCCAAAGGTTTTGACATTAGTTTATCGTAAGAGTATATTTTAACTTTTGTGTATTTTAAAACAAAGTGGCGAATTTCAGAAAAAAATAAATTTGATTATCGATTGTTTGGAAATTTTTAAAACAAAATGAATTACAAATTGTGAAATTCAGAAGAATAAATATGATTAAAGAATGTTTTGAAATTTATTAAAATTTAGGCATAGCTGTTTTTTTCTCATATTTTCGAATATTTATCAAAGTTATCTCTAAAATAGATTTTCAATTTTAATTTTTAGCAGGATGAAGTAGCAACTAGCCCGTGGAAACGAGTAAAGCGAAATGAAATTATTAGAGTGAATTTGGACAAAAAAAAGAGTCGTGATTATTGTTTTTTCCGTATTTCAAAAAGGAATCCGATAAAGGCTTTTCTTACCTTTAAGCCTGGAAAATAAGCATCAACGTGAACAAGGTCTACTGACCAAAGTCGCGTGATCTCACTTATCTGGATTTATGACCTTACGACCTTCAAAACTTTCAATAATTCCACCGCTAACCTTGGGAGAACTTTCGCAATTATACCATCCAAAGGAGAATGTAAAACAGCATAAGGTTGGCTTCAAATTTCGTTAGAATCGGCCGAATAGTTATGATTTTAATGCCAAAACAAAATAATATCTGGGCTAAACTTGGGAGGACCTTGGCAATTATATCATTCGAAAGAGAGAATGTAAAAACAACATAAGGGTTTCAAATTTTGTTAGATCGGCCGAATAGTTACAATGTTATTACCATAACAATAAAAAACAAAACGGGGACCGACGGACCGACTGACGGACATAGTGAGATATAGAGTCGCGCGTGACTAAAAAAAACCTAGATCATGAGTAAATTATCAGGAGATATGTACTGTAAACCTTTTTTAGACCAAAACCCACGTTACCTAGCTGGATAGGTTGTAGGCCACAGACCGAAGATCTGCCTGGGAAGACAGGCTCCTCCTGTAAGGAGGAGTGGCGGGCCTAATTAGAACGAACTTTATGCGTAGTAGTTTACTCAATAGGCTTTACTCATTGGTTTATGAGCGGAAGCTATGGAGTATTTTAATCCCTCATTTGTTCTTTTTTTCTCTTTTATAAAAATTATTAAAATCTCTATTTTAACTGTGGTTAAACTCCCCTTTGACTCTGCGGATTACTGCATGGTTGGCCAAGTGACTCTAGGTCCTTTCCTAAGCGTAGATCAGTGAATTATGATAGGGTAGCTAACAAATGCGTGAGCGTACGAATATCGACCTTCAAAGTGCTATTTGGGAATAGCGCTGTCTTCTTTATACTCTCTGGAGTGACTCACTCTTGGCTGGGATATTCTATCCTTGCTGCCCACGAGTCTCGAAGATGTCTGTCCTGGACAGTCGTTAGTAAAGGAGGAAAGGTTTTAAAGAAAATCAAAGTAGTCAACTATATTGGGGGGCAGGGGAGCGCTTGTCTGGGCGAACCCCGAAGTACATTCATGCATTCTCTGGACGCAATCAATGCAGCCTCTGTCACCCTCCTCCTCCTGGCATCCATTTTGGTGGCTATCACCCTTGACGCCTGTAATCGATATGGTGTTCAGCATCCCTTAGATTTTGTGTGAGGGCGTTGGAAAATCTCCCCGCCCTAATGTTGAGTTTGGGCTGCTGCCTAATTCTGGTCTCCATGCCACTGTGGGTCTCACCGTAGTAGGGAGTTTTAAATAACATCTAAGGGAATTCATATACTACGGACTTGTCCCTTGTTATTCGGTCCCTCTTGGTTGGACTAGGTGACTAGGTCTGCAATCTTCCTCCCTACAGCCTGCACCACATGTGTAGCATTCCTGAGTGTTTGGTTAAGTACTGCTGCCAAGAGGTTTAATGATACCACTATCACGCGTTTGGATGCGGTCCTCGCATCCTGAACCTGTGCCTGGTTGTTTTGGGCTTTCCTTCTGGCTCTTCAGATGAAAGCTTTTGGGTAGTTGAGTTTCTCGAATACTCCCTGGATGTACTTTTTCTCTTTTTAAATAAACTCCTCGCTGCAAATGCGGTAGGCGCAAATGAAGAACCAAATCACGACGCCAGATTTCTTACGCTGGCCATGGGCGAGAAAAAGTGTACGAATTTGTCCTTGTTGGTAGTCTTCCTGTGGACAGAGAATTTGATATTAACATCACCTCGGTGAACCATTACATTCAGGAAGGGGATAGAGCTTTTCTCTGCCTCATCGTGGGTGAATTATATTGTGGAATTTATGTCGTTGACCTTCCGGAGGGACTGCGACAAGCATATCCTCTACGTATAGCAGCCAAGTGACATGTTGGCCGATAGTCCGGAGAATGTGGCCTGCCTCCAGAGCTTCCACGAACAGGCAAGCCAACACTGCGAATGGGGTGACCGGTCATTTAATATAGCTGCCGTTATGTTTTATGATGTCAGTGAATCCCCCGCAAACAACGGGATATCATCGCTGTTTTCCATAATTGTTGTTCTAACTGATGCTGGATCTTTATTTAGGAGGGGGGAGGACATTGGTGAACAGTAACTTGTCATCGAAAACGATGAACTTCATTTCTTGAGGGAATGTTCGGCAGTAGCGCTATCAGGTCCAATGATTTATTGATGTAAGCCACACTGTTGGTTCCAATGAGTCCTGAGAGAGGTTTGGCTCGTTTAGTCCCAAACATTAGTGTATAGAGGTCTGGAGGTAGATCTTACACACACCATCACACACACACACAAACACACACACATAATTTCGCGCAAGGGGATGGATAGTGTAACAGCCCTGCTACAACTGAAACCTTGAGGAGTAGCACGCCCTACCGAAATAAGTACCCCAGGAGGTACTGATATCTTCTATCCGGTCGTCTTTTGATCCAGCAAATGGCGAAAGATTTTCAAAATTCTTTAAAAAAAACAACGGCAATTGCAACACCGCTGCCTTTCCTCTGCCATCTTCACAGCACTCATACTCAGTCTCTCCTGTGTCCCAGAAACCCTGCCGATGAAACGCAGGCGTCCCCCATGTAGGCACTTATACCCACATATCCATGATGTAAGGCCACGGAAGGTTCTAAGATCGCCGGTTGGGGCCATAACTCAATACAACCAGAGACCTCACGCACTCAGTAAGTTACATACTGATCTTCATGTACATTTCATTATGTAGTTAGGAGATATCGTACAAAATACTATTGCCCTGGCCCTGTGTCCTTCTCGGCACTGCAAGGCGGGAGGGGGAGTGCTTGGTACCTGAAAAGAGGCACACGCTACTGGCCCCGGGACCTTCGGCAGTCTCGAACTAGATTGAGACTACCTGTGCTTTATTTTCTTAGCTTGGAGGGGGGAGGGAGCTGCTTCACTCCTCTCTCTTGGGGGGGGGGGGAATTCTAATATGTCAGCATTCCCTTTTTTTTCACCCCTTTCCGTTTTTCCGTCTTTCCTTTCCTTATCTATCATTTCGCGGGCGAGAAGGGGGATGCCGGGGGGCACGGTTTGCCCTCCCGGCCCCAACACCCCAGGAGGATCTGTGGTTCTACTTCACACACTATTACACACGTGTCACTTAACCTTATACATAGTCTTCTTTGAACTCTTCACACACCATGACATTCACTTGCATGTATTCATATATATATATATATATATATATATATATATATATATATATATATATATATATATATATATATATATATATATATATATAATGCGGTTAAGGTAATGGCATAATTAGACAACTGCTCTGCTTCAGGTCCAACGTGTTTGGCTTGGATATTTTTCCATATATATATATATATATATATATATATATATATATATATATATATATATATATATATATATATATATATAATCAAAATTAATGCAATATCGCAAGAAAAGATGAGGAATTAAACCACATTCTCCGAAGAAAATTTAATTCAGAACAGTTTCGGTGTATCTCACACCCTTTTTCAACTGACACTGGATAGAAAATATAAGAAAAGTGCTTACAAACATAACACAAGGTCAGGTCGTGAAAGATCCCCTCTTTATTCCCCCAATCCCTTACTTGTGGCTAATCAGGGAAGGGGGGTTAGGCCTAAACCCTGTGTTATGTTTGTAAGCACTTTTCTTATATTTTCTATCCAGTGTCAGTTGAAAAAGGGTGTGGGATACACCGAAACTGTTCTGAATTAAATTGTCTTCGGAGAATGTGGTTTAATTCCTCATATATATATATATATATATATATATATATATATATATGGTGTTCGGGCTAAATGTGACGATTTTTATTTTTTTCTATTTTTCAGAAACATGTTGATCTATGGGTGAATAGTTAGCGGCGTTGGTGGTTTAGTTGAGAAGAGTTAGCTGCCATGGAGTACTGAAAGGCATCTCAATATTGGAAAAGAGTTACTTGCATCATGATGATTGGCGCTGGGTATCAAAATGCCGACATTAGAACTGGTGCTCAATGCTCTTTTAACACTGAAAGGGCTCTAAAACGTGGCATGGAAAGCTGCAACGGAGACTAGCAAACAGTGGTCAGCACAAAGGAACACATTGGCGTCCGCAAGCGGGAATCCATCCAACAACTGTAAGGCAAGAGGATGGGAGACCCGAGCAAGGGAATCCAGGCTTGGGCGAGAGAAATCTGTGTTTAGAGTCACCACCATAAAGCTTACCCTGAATCAGGAACATCGCTACCACTTGTACAAGCAGCAAAAGGGACAAATTCTGACGGTCAAGGAGAACCGCTTTACGAAGGCAAATAAGCTACTGAATAAGCTGAAGCATCCTGTTGAGCCACGGACGATCTGGTTCTACTCAAAGGAAAAGAACTTCTGCCAGGACCAGTTGCACAACGCTCAAAACATCAAGAGATTTGCCTAAAGTCCACGCGACGTTCCACGTATCATGAAGACCGAGTTCCCCTAAACTGTCATGGTTTTGGGGTGTATCCCTAGTGAGGGTTTCTCCATGACGCCCCACATATCTAAGCAGGGTCATAGACTCAATTCTGCTGGCAATGTGGAGCTGCTGGAGATTGTGATCAAACCCTAGCTGGAGAGGGTTGGTGCTGGAAGGCCATACGTCTGGAAAGAGTCAGGAGTGGTTGTCGAAGAATTTCTACGACTTCACTTGTACCACTTTCTGGCCTCCCAGATCCCTCGATCGTAATCACATATATTAGTAAGTGTGGGGATCGGTTTAAGAAAGGAACCAACCGCTCTGCCTGAAACTCCAAGCCCGAAAACACCATATATATATATATATATATATATATATATATATATATATATATATATATATATATATATATATATATATATATATATATATATGAGAAACTCACAAAGTAGGGCGTGTGTGGAGCAATAAAGTAAAAAAATAGCACAGGAAAATAAAAGGCAGATTCCAAGTACTTTCGAACTTGTTTAGTTCCTTGATAATGAAATAAACAAGTTCCAAAGTACTTGGAATCCGCCTTTCATTTTCTTGTGGGATTTTTTGCATATATATATATATATATATATATATATACAGGGTGGTGTAAAAGTCTGGACCCATAGGAAATTTACTAAACACTGTTACTCGGGAAACACATATCCTTTGCACATTTCTAAGCAGTGTTATTCCCTTTTATGACTTCAATTTAGTTCTTGTAGTGTTCTTGGTTTGCTAGCATGAACCACTGATTTTAGGATTTCCCCATAAGAAAAAATCCGAAGGACTCAACTCCGGAGATCTTGGTGGCCATTCAACCTTCCCTCCACGTCCAATCCATTTCCCTGGAAATCTGTTGTCCCAAATTCTTTGCAAAATGTGACAGAGCCCCATCCTGTTGAAACCTCATATCTCTCCGAGTTGCTAATGGTACGTCATCTAGGCAAGGCATAAGGAAGGTTTGTAATAAATTGAGGTATGATTCACCCTTTACCCTGTCTAGGAACAAATAAAATGTTAAAAATAATAAAATACAAAATTCTATAGTAAATTGCCTATGGGTCCAGACTTTTTCACGACTCTCTCTCTCTCTCTCTCTCTCTCTCTCTCTCTCTCTCTATATATATATATATATATATATATATATATATATATATATATAGCACAAGAGAAAGAGAAATTGGACGTGAATGAGTAATTTAATATAATAGGTTATTTTATTGTGTATTCCAATTACCTTTAGTTTTTGATACTCAGGTTAGTTTATGTTAAAACTTCGCTTCTTCCTATTATTTTTTCAAAATTACACTGGATAATATTAAGTAATTTTATATAGTTATTTTTGTATTTACATTCCTCTCATTATTTGTGAATTTTATTGATTTACCCGCCTTTCCCCAGCTTTTTTAGCCATTATATAATGCATGTTTTTAACTCTTTAACTGTTATTGTTAATATTATTTCCCCTTCACATTAGTCGATACAGTCGCTGAAGATGGTCCTAGCCAAGGTCCGAAACGTCCGGCCAATAAATGATGAGCGTAATCTCTTGTGTCTTCATATCCTACTACGTATCAGATTCCCAAGGAACAAATCAATTACAAGTGTGTATATATACGTAGGTGAGTCAAAAAGTTCTCAGACAAATGCCAGATTATTGAAATGTTCGATTTTGTACAAGTAAATACAGGGTCAAACACGACTTTCATGTTTTCTGAACAATTCCTACAAAATTCGTCATTCAATTTGTCGAGACTCTTTGTATTAGAT
The DNA here is from genome assembly GCA_963969495.1 of Ceratothoa steindachneri. Taxonomy (NCBI): domain Eukaryota; kingdom Metazoa; phylum Arthropoda; class Malacostraca; order Isopoda; family Cymothoidae; genus Ceratothoa; species Ceratothoa steindachneri. The sequence goes on along the minus strand of OZ018320.1, from coordinate 120,626,588 downwards.
GTGCTTCAAAAAGGTTACTTTTTTGAACCCATAAAATGGCAAATTTTGAGATAAGAGCGAACATTAAATTCCTGACTAAACTTGATTGGAAGCCTGTTAAGATTATTGACGCTCTACAACAGGTTTATGGTGACTCTCCGCCATGTAGAGCGGTAGTTTACGACTGGATTAAGCGCTTCAAGGGGGGCAGAGAAGAAGTTGAAGATGATCCACGTGAAGGGAGACCCTCCACCTCCATTAACCCAGAAAATGTCGAGCTTGTGAGGAATCTAGTGGATAAAGATTGCCGTATTACTATTGATGAAGTTGCCAATGCATGTGAAATCTCTCATGGCTCAGCATTTGGAATTCTAACTGAAAATCTTGGCCTGAGCAAGCTTTCAGCACGTTGGGTCCCAAAAGCGTTGCGAGAAGACCAGCTGAATCATAGGGCCAACCTTTCTTTGGCTATTTTGACCAAGATTGAAGCAAACGAGGATAGTTTTTTTGAGCGCCTCGTAACGGGAGATGAAACTTGGGTGTATCAGTTTGATCCTGAAAGTAAAAATCAATCAAAAGAGTGGCACCCAAGGGGGGCAGCAGGGCCTATCAAGTTCAAGACAGAGAGGTCCGTTAAGAAGATAATGGCTACAGTTTTTGGGGATTCGGAGGGAATTATTTTAATAGACTTCTTAGAAGGACAAAAAACTGTTACATCCAGCTATTACGAAGGAGTTTTAAGGAAGCTGAAAACTTCAATAGCCAAAAAACGACGAGGAAAGCTCCACAAGCAAATCTTGTTCCACCGTGACAATGCCCCTGCACATTCGTCCAAAGCTGTGAGATCTCAGCTACGGGAATTTCGATGGGAAACTCTTGCTCATCCCCCTTATAGCCCTGATTTAGCACCCTCTGACTTTTTTCTGTTTCCAAATTTAAAGGGACACCTAAAAGGAACCCGGTTTCAATCATTAGATGAAGCAAAAAAGCAGGTCATTACTTGGTGCCAGAGACAACCCCGTGAATTCTACAAAGATGGTCTTTACCGTTGGATTCATAGATTAAGAAAGTGTATAGATGTTAATGGAGCTTATGTAGAAAAATGATTACAGTATTATTACAAATAAAAATTTTATGCCATTTATATATATATATATATATATATATATATATATATATATATATATATATATATATATATATATATATATATATATATATACATATATATATATATATATATATATATATATATATATATATATATATATATATAATATATATATATATATTCTCTTCATATATTCATCTTACAACCTCCACACCACCTCCGAACATTCTCAATTACAACTCCCTCTCTCACACACACATATTTCTCGCACAATTATTCCTCTCTCTACACTTCTCATACCTGATATCCTTCTCAAATTTCCAGGTTGCACTGCTTTCACTCTTTCCTTCTTTTATGCCATAGCTTCTACGAAGGGGTGCCAAGTGTATATCATCCTATTGCAGCTAACATCTGGATGATTATGTACCCTCTCGATCCCGAGCCATTAGTTGATTCTGCAGCAATTCCACACTTTTATTTCATCCATCTTCACCACTTTCTTTACATATATCTCCTTCCAAATCTTCTGTGAACATACACTCCTTAGTTTTTAAGCAACACCACCCTATACCATAGTCTCAATCCCATACATTGACATTTTGTTAATGTTAGAAGTCAACCAACAACCCAGTTAGAGGAGCAAAGCAAAACTTGAGCTACAACCATGGAAGATGAGGGAGGACTCTTCAAACGAGGTCAATTATCTTTCCTGGGTCGCACGACCTAAGCCTGAGCGTGCAATACCATCAAGAAGAATCAGGCCCAGCCCCTGTCCCCACTGATTAAAAGGGTTCCACCAATTTAAAACCTAACCCCACTGCAAGTCGTAGATGTTATCAGGGCCTCTTTGAAATGGCAGTATTCTATCGTAGATGTTAACAGGGCCTCTTTGAAATGGCAATATTCTATCGTAGATGTTAACAGGGCCTCTTTGAAATGGTAGTATTCTATCGTAGATGTTAACAGGGCCTCTTTGAAATAGCAGTATTCTATCGTAGATGTTAACAGGGCCTCTTTGAAATGGCAGTATTCTATCGTAGATTTTAACAGGGCCTCTTTGAAATAGCAGTATTCTATCGTAGATTTTAACAGGGCCTCTTTGAAATGGCAATATTCTATCGTAGATGTTAACAGGGCCTCTTTGAACTGGCAGTATTCTATCGTAGATGTTAACAGGGCCTCTTTGAAATAGCAGTATTCTATCGTAGATGTTAACAGGGCCTCTTTGAAATAGCAGTATTCTATCGTAGATGTTAACAGGGCCTCTTTGAAATGGCAGTATTCTATTGTAGATGTTACCAGGGCTTCGTTGAATTCATTAATAGCAGTATTGGAAGAGCCGGGCAAAATTCTAGAAATATCTTTTATACCTCACATTAAAAGTGACATTATATTTTCGAATTTAATAAATGAGGTCACGCGGGCATACAGGAAGCCGCATTGAAGCTCCGGCAAGGTTTCATTCATTATAAAGCTCCATTTTGTCTTCAAGTTCAAGGTTAAATTGGGCGAAAGCTCCGAGAAAGAGGTTAGATACGCGGGAGCGGCTCTCGCTTTCACTGGAGAGGCACGAGACAGCCGGTGCTCAGAGGTAAAAAGGTAATTTTGCCTCTGCGTCATTTGTTTTTACTATCGGGGCTTACTACCGATTTATAGATGTTTTGGGGACTCTTTCAGTGGGGAATTAGTAACCTATTAAGACTCCAAAGAGTCCAAAACAAAGCTATACACTTAATAACAAACACTAGAAGAGGAGAAAGAAGAAGACTATGAGACCTGCACAGGGAGGCAAAGATAAAGCAACTTAACGGAATAATTTCAAAAGGAGTAAGGAAAGTCTTAGAAAAGAGATAGAATGAAGTAGGAGTTGAATTAACCAACAAAATTGCCCAGAGAGAAGGATGGAGATCACACAGATTATTCCCAAGTTCTCCAAGGATAGTAAAAGGAGGAGAAGAGGACGAAGAAGAAATCTACGCCTAGAGAAAGGGAATAATACTCGACGACAACTAAGAGTAATTAATTAACCAAAGCAAACCAGAGAATAGCATATAGTCAATTATAACTAGGATAGGAATACGAAAGAATAGATAGAGAGATAGAAACCTACACCAGTTTTTAGTAAGAATAATTACTAATAATGGTTTGAATGCCTCATAACTACAAACGCTACTTAGACATATTAAAAATAGATACATATACTAGAACAAAACATAAAAAACAGCAATGCGGGACACTCACGCAAATACAAATTTTCTAACTTTATCACGCTAGTTATAACTACCCATAATGGCCAGAGATAAGCCTGACCTCCAGGCAGCTAGCATCTCTTTGCAAACCTCTTACTTCCTTCAGCCTTCAAAATCTATTATTTTTACTATCGCATTCGCACAGAAGACTCACAGTGGATACGTGGGGCAGGGGTCAGGATAAGCTGGAAACTTATAGTTGGAGACAAGCGATACATCGTGGTTCGGATTCCACGTTAAGCTGTAGGTTCCATGACTAACTAAGTCCACTTTTGTTTCTTACTATTTTCCTCGCTGTCTTATCCTAAAACTTTCTTCTTCCTCTCCCTCTCACTCCTACCCGCCGTACGCACAGTGCTTGGAGCATACTTTGGCTCTAGACAGTGTGACTATGGTGGTCTACAAAGGAGTACCAGGCCTCCCCCCACCCTCTTGGACGCTCCACGAGGGCCAAGGGAAGAACAGGGAAGGTTCGGAAGAGCTGTTCTTTGTCTTCCAACTCTCTTTTCATTTCACTTCATTTCATTAGAGTTTAACTCGTGAATTTAGCCACTGATCACCAAATGGCAGTTGATGCAAAGCCGCCTCAAATAGTAGCTCCATATGATGACTAACTACAATAGCTAGTCCAAATGAGCTTGTGCAACAAAAGAGCTAGCATTAAAACAGTTACTCCACATGAGCTGGTACGACAAAAGAGCTAGTGCAAAATAGCTATCCAAATGAGCTGGCGAGACAAAAGAGCTACTCCCAAAATAGCTAGCCTAAATGAGCTGGTGCGACAAAAGGGCTAGTCCCAAAATAGCTAGTCCAAACGAGCTGGCTCGACAAAAGAGCTAGTCCCAAAATAGTTAGTCTAAATGAGCTGGCGTGACAAAATAACTAGTCTTAAAATAGCTAGTCCAAATGGGCTGACGCGAGAAAAGAGCTACTCCGAAAATAGCTAGTCCAAATGAGCTGGCACAACAAAAGATCTAGTCCCAAAATAGCTAGTCCAAATCAGTTGCTGCGACAAAAGAGTTGCCTCAAACAGCTAGTTCAAATGAGCTGGCGCGACAAAAGAGCTAGTCCCAAAATAGCTATTCCAAATGAGTTAGTGCGACAAAAGAGCTAGCCTTAAATAAGCTGGTGTGACCAATGAGCTAACCCCAAAACAGCTAGTCCAAATGAGCTGGTGCAACAAGAGAGCTCTTTCTAAAATAGCTGGTGCCACAAAAGAGCTAGCCCCAAAACAGCTAGTCCAAACGAGCTGGTGAGCCCAAAGAGTTAGTCTCAAAACATCTAGTCCAAATGAGCTAGTGCGACACAAGAAATAGTCCAAATTGCGCTAGTGCGACAAAATAGCTAGTATGATAAAAACGCTAATTCAAAAAGAGTTAGTTCCAAAAAGGGTTGCACCAAACAAAGTTCTTAGAAATCTTTAATGAAACTACGAAGTCGTTAAAAGTTTATTTATAAAATAAGATATTGAAGTTAAAACGTTAATCAAAATTAACGACACTCAAAATGTTAGAAAGTAATATTATAGCTAATGTCTGGCACTAAAATATAGGCACACGCAAATAAGTAGTCATTACGAACAGTGTGGCTCGTATAAAGTTGATAAAATAATTTGGAATAATTTAGAATGTCCCATCACAGATCCAGTTTTTCAACGCGGCTAGTCCAATTAGCATCGTTCCGCTGGCAAAAATGAATATTCGCTCAGAGTCAATAATATCATCACTGAACAGGAATGCATCAATAGTCTCACCTTTGGTAACTGTTTTGAATTCTTCAGGTAGTATCAAATCCTCAGTTGACTATGGTTCTGGAATATAACCTTCGTATTTATACCTCATACATTTAATACGATTTAGGGGTGCCTTTCTTTTTGGAAAATCGCCATTGCTTCATCTTTAAGCTTTTGTTCAACGTTAGCAACGATTCTGCGGGGAGAAGGGGTGGCACAAGTGCTTCTTCACTCATTTTACTCAATGCAATTTTGACATTCTACTGTGCCGGATCTGGTGGGTGATTGTGCTTTTGCCCAAGCGTCACTTCATTGTTTTCTCTATAATTCAGTACTGTTGTAATTGTTCCTCTACACTTTTGATAACACCTCCAATTTTGAGCAATTTTGTTTGTTGCATTTTTACGATACACAAAACCTTCGTAAAAAATTTGATCACTGCATTTCTGCGACAAAATCGCATTCCTGATGAAATGTTGAATAATTAAGATAATTAAAATTTGTTAAAATGACGAATTGGCCCCTTCACTTGTATACTGCGCCCTGTACCAAGAACGAAGAAGCATAGCGAACCGTCGTAAACCATGAACTAATAAAGTTGACATTTAAACTGGTTCTTTTGGCACGTGTTATTGTAAAAGTTTTGTTGGTTGATTGTTGGTTGGACTATTTCTTTTGTCGCAATGTAGCTCACTAGCTTATGGGGGACTAACGTTATTGTCGCTAGCTCTTTTGTGACTAGCGGTCTTGTCACACTAGCTCTTTTGGGACTAGCGGTCTTGTCACGCTAGCTATTTTGGGACTAGCGGTCTTGTCACACTAGCCATTTTGGGATTAGCCCTTTTGTCCCATACTATGCTACAAGTTAAACTTAGTAGAGTAGTAGCCACCCTCCCTTCCCCAGTGGTCCCAAATAAAGTAATGTTCTCTCTCTTTCTCGAGTCGTCTTTTCAACACTTAAAAATTTCCCACTATCTTTTCCACGCCTGCTTAGACCTAACAAAAGGTGAAAGAGGGCGATAAACGTTTTAAAATCAATAAATAAGAAAATGACCTGAGATTTAAATGATTTTAATTTCTAAATTATTTTTTTTTGTTTTTAAAGTTTTATAAACACGATTTTGTTTATTAAAAACCTTTATATAAATGGTAACCTTTTGGGGCGCCGAGATAGTATGTGATCTACACGCCAATGTGATCTACAGGAACTTAAATCTAGACTAGCTCGTGATCTACATTCAATTTTTTGTATTATAAATGTGAAATTCTAAATAGAGAAGTGAGTTAAACATTGAAACAATATTAAAAATGTATACAAATCCATCGATGAAGGAAAATAAAAAGAAAAAATACTAAATTGATTTTTATTTCATACTAGAAACATGAATACTACTAGGCAATGGCTTCGCTACTAAGATTAAAATCTAAAGAAAAGCAGCCATGGTTAAATTTTTATAAATTTTTTGAACTTCGCCAATTATAATCATTTTAAAGGGAAACTCTAAACTAAATTTACCTTCCCTTTCAAAATATCACGTTCCTCAAATATAGAGTTATAGAATAGAAGAAGATATATAAAAATAAATTTTCTGAACTTCACCATTTGTAATTCTTTGGGTTTTAAAAAAATTCACAAAATTTCGATACTTTTATTTATTTCTGAACTTCACCATTTTGTTTTTTGATATTATAAAAGAATTATTAGAAATAATTTTGAAAAAAAAAACAAGTCATTACCAAACTAAGATAAAATTATTATTCAAATACTCAAAAATATCCCCTTCTTAAATTATGTATAGAGTTAGTGATGATGATGATGATGATGATGATGATGATGGTGATAATGATAATAATTATCTGTATACAGCACGGATATCATTTCTAAATGCGAAGTAAATCAAAGCTATACCTTGTGATTTTTTATTTTTAAATTAAAAAAAAATGTCATCTTTTAGGTCTGTGATAATCCATCGTCTGTAGCTCCGCCATTAGGTGCGTCTATTCAGCACTTTTCTTATGGAGTCCTTATGGGCTCAAGACTAAAACTATAAAAGCTGCTTTGTTTTATATACTAAACCAACCGGAAGTCAGGTAAATATTATGAATTTTCAATGTAGATCACAAGATATATCAGAAACGTCCATATCGATTACATACTATACCGACACCGACTTTTCAGATGGTCTTGAATTTTGGTAGGTTTGAACCTGTGTTGATAGGCGCAGGTTTCGAAGGTATTCCTGTTATAACCGATAGGAGAAAATGTACAATCTTCTCCATTATATTTAAATGAGTATACCGCGTGAATCCCATTTTCGCTCCTTTGTCTTGTAAATTTACGCGCCAATTTTATTCTTTTTAATAACACTCGATCTTAATTTGTGCATTATCGCATTTAGCTCGTACATGTTCTTTTATTATTTTTCATAGTGATCATTCTTCATTTCTTATTTTTTATTTAAAATAAAAAAAAATGTATTCTTGACCTTTTTTTCTTTGTTTTTTTTTGCATAGGGATAGGGATTTCGATAATATATTAAGTTCTTTTTTATATTTTTTTATTTCTTAGCCAAATAAGGACTAGGTTGGGGTTTTTGTGTGTATGGTGTAGTGTTTTAATTATGCATAGTATGTACTATTCGGGAGATAAGGAGTTGAAGTTGATTTAAACTCGTCTGTCGCTATATTTCGTGAATCTTACTGTATTCACCTTCCCATTATCCTCATCATCATCATCATTAACTCTATAATTTAAGAAGGGGATATTTTTAAGTATTTGATAATAATTTCATCTTAGTTTGGTTATGACTTATTTTTTATTAAAATTATTTCTAACAATTCTTTTATAATATCAAAAAACAAAATGGTGAAATTCCGAAATAAATATAAGTATCGAAATTTTGTGAATTTTTAAAATCCAAAGAATTATAAATAGTGAAGTTCAAAAAATTTATTTTTATATATCTTCTTCTATAACTATTTTAGCAACGTGATATTTTGAAAGGGGGGAAATTTAGTTTAGAGTTCCTTTTTGAAATTATTATAATTGGCGAAGTTCAGAAAATTTGTAAAAATTTAACCATGGCTGCTTTTTTAAAGATTTTAAATTTTAATCTTAGTAGCGAAGCGCAAGCTCCCCCCCCCCCCTCCCGGGAGTGGCGACGCCATTGCCTGGTTTTCTTTATAATTTTAATGTCTAAGGAATTGGAATGGAAACTTTTGCCTTTTGGTTAATCGTATTTAAATTTCACTACGCTGTTTATGCAGGCTATCGAGGAAGAGGTGGATGTGTTTATGGTCTTTGAATTTAGTCAACCTGTCATCCAGTAGTTGCGCCACTTAAAACCAATCAATCAACCTGTCACCCACACATCTCATTTAAAATGCATTGCACAATAAAATCAGCATGCCTATTCTCAAGAAAATCAACAAGAAATTGAATTTTAATGCTAATAAGATTTTTCTTTTGTAGATTGGAAGTGAAATCTAAAATGAATAACGAAATCGTATAATTTTTCTACAATTACATAGTTGCAAAAGTCGCAAATAAGGAGATAGTAATAGAAAATAAAAAGGTTCCAGATGGCTGGGAATTCTCTTAGCCCTTTATTTAGTTAGTTTTGGTATTTGTTTCATTAAAAAATTCGTTTTATCATTCATCTCCTTCGTGTAAATACATATTATTTCTACCCTTGCAATATATGGACATTATTCATCTACCTCTTTGCTCTATTTCATATCATTACTTTTATCATTTGATAACGTAAATAAGTTGGCTATTCACCCTCTGCCATGTTTCCTTTTTTTTTTTTTAATAATTCTGGTTTGACAACGTGGCATCTTTTAGGTACAATTGTAATTCCTCCCCAAAATAACATGAGTTCAATTTTGGATGTCAAGATAGCCAAGGAGAATGTCCATTTTCGTCTATTCCATGACCTCTTATTAAATATTTATGCTATAAATAACTTGCGATTGCTACTGAATTTGGACACTCTCTTTTCTTTCGTTTTAATGTCTCTGACAGTCGCGTCTCCTTTTAGGTTCTTTTCTCGTCCTCTCCACTAACTAGAGATCGAACCCTGCCCTCTATCTGAGGAAACTCGTGGTTTCGTCGGAGAACCCTTAGCGGGGTTGAAATGATAACCAAAAGTTGATAGGGCAAGATAATGGTAAAGAAACCTCATCACTTCCTCTCCGTCCTCTATTCGATAGGGTTAAAACCAACCGAGGGATGGCTTTTCTATTATATTAGGTTACCTTTTTTTCATTTATATCATTTAATTATGAATAAAAAATAAATAACTCTTTGTAATTATTTATATTTAAATAGGTATTTTATTTATCAAGTAGTATCATTTCCAGCAGTTTCTTGCACTAGTATCCATCTTTCTAATAATATTTCAATCATATCTGTAAAAATGGCTTAATTTTGATTTTTTAAAAGTTTGGCGATAGTAAAGGTTCTAAACATTGGATTAGTCCTGGGTGAAAACTACTTCCCCAGCCAAAAACAGGGGCCTCATCCACGGAAAATTTTCTTGTGCTGCGTTTGAATGGGTTCTGAATGGCCTAATCCATTTTGAACTTCTTGCCTCAAATCAGACTATCACCAAATAAGTTTGCTGTGCTCAGTTGCACCGTTTTCATACAGCACTTGAAGAATAAAGGCCAGCATTAATCAATAGAAGAAAAGTAATAGATTCAGTGATATAGGAGGAAATTGATTTCAATTAATGCCAATAATAAAAGAGCCCCAAAAAACTCAAAGGAAAGTTTTAAAATTAAAGTCAAACGATTTTTGCAACCATGGTATTGAAAAGTTAGTAGAAAATGGTGGAAATTTTAATACTTATTTTAACATGAGTAACTTCCAAGAGTTGCTTATTTCTATACATAATATAATGATAAACATGAAAAAGCAAAAAACAACAAAAACATTTTAAACTTATTAATGTAAAGGAAAATATGCAACCATGTCATCGTATATTTGTTTGACCAAATCTTTGACTTTGTTTCTCCTCCGCCATAAAATTCGTACAAATAAGAGTCTATTGAGGACTGTGCGATGCCTGCTTCTTTTTTGTTTCGCATCTTTGCCATAGCACAAAGGGATTCAATTTTGTTTGAATCCCACCCCCGTTAATAGATCCTTAAAATTATTTCAGTGGTCTACAGTAAAATGTTTAGAATGCATTTCTTGCAATAACGCTATGCTACTATAAGCACGCCACTTCCTGAAATGATTGTTGTGCTAGGTAGAACGCATTCTTTCAGCACATTTAATAATGTTTCTGCTGAACTAGAGGGTACAACATATAAAAACAGTCACCTTTCTCCCTACAAATCCCACTAAACATCCGCTGCTGAAGATGCACTCTTTCTATGTTATATTGTTGCATAAGAAACAGGATTCATCGATTTCAACCGTCAACTCTTCGCCACCAATTTTAATTGTTTTGGAGGAAGGAAATGGCGCAAACTTCTCGCAGAAAGTTAGTCCAATCAGTTATTCCTTTTGTTGACATTTTAAGCTCTTTAACACACACACACACACACACACAGTAGTTGTTAACACTTTGCACCATGCGTGAAGGAGATAAACGATTGTCTGAAAAGATAATTTTGATTCTTCTAACCAAATGTCTTTTCGCAATACAACACTGGAATTTCATTCACGCTTATTACAGCACCAATGGCAACGTGAAGATGCTAATGAAAGTTTCATAATATGTCCATTTTTGCAATGTTGCTGTTCACGCAAAACACCCTTTTTTGCAAATACTCCACAGCGTTTTCTATAGTTTTAAATTATCTTGCAAGTTCGTAATTTGACATCATCTTTTAAGGATTTAAAATGGAAAGAAATAATGAATGAATGAGACACCAACTATTGAAATGTATATCGAAATGACTAACTGTACTCGCACTACGAGCCTCGAATGCTTAACCCTACCAAACCTTACCCTAACAAAAACCTTGCGATAGCCTCGGCTAAGCCTCGCACGCCTGATTCGCTGCTGAGCCCATTCCGTAAAAGACCCCCTCGCATATGTTACGCCCATATGGCCGACCTCAGCCATCCGGGTATCTTTGAGGATGAATTGAACAATATGATGTAAAGCAACAGAATGTCCCGAATGATGTTCTTAGGAAAAGTTTTACTTATTCATTTTCAACCTCCGACATCTGCAGCAGAAATTGCCCACCAATCAGTACTTAAAACCATAACCTACGAAAACCTACCCGATGTTGAGATGGAACACTCATCCTAACTGCCCTTTCACATAATAAAATGCCCTCCTTCGTCATTCGTGACTTCCAAACATTCAGTTTAGGCTTTACTTTCGACCAATGTCAATCTCCAAATGTAATGGGTGTTCCATAAAGCGCGCCGAATTTGAATTGCATGACACTTTTGTGTTTGGAAGTTTTAAGTCATGCTTTTATCATGTTTGCTCTCTTTTCACTTCTATTAATAGTTTTTTTCAGAATAATTGTGTGTGGTGCGTCATGGAACAGTTTACAAATGAGCAGTGCGTTCTCATAGTGAAGACATTTTACCAAACAGGGAGAAAGTGCAACGCAAACAGTTCGAATACTTCGTACCATTTGGGGGAGAAATGAAGCACCAAACGAGTCCTCGGTTCGCAGACAAATGACGAAGTTTAAAACAAGTCGTTCAGTTGCAAAGGCCAAATCGCCTAGGCGGAATCGTTCTTGTCGGACAGAGCAACAAATTGCTGTTGTGCGAGATAGTGTCGCTCTGAGTCCGGGAAAATCGACTCGCTGACGTTCGCAGCAGTTGGACATCCCAACCAATTCATTCATCGAATTCTGCATAAAGATCTTCATATACATACGTACAAAATTCATCTTAGACAGTATCTTCAGCCACATGACCACGGGAGGTGGAAGCAATTTGCTGACTGGGTTGTGGAGAGACTTGCCGGTGAGGAAAATTTTGCACTGAAAATAATCTTCAGTGACGAGGCCCACTTCCACTTGAGTGGATTTGCCAATAAACAGAACTGCCGGATTTGGGGAAATGAAACTCCTCGAATAATGCAAGAGCGGGAAATGCATCCACTGAAAGCGACTACGTGGTGTGTTTTGGGGGCAGGTGGAGTGCTTGGACCGTTCTTCTTTGAAGATGATGAGGAGAATGCATTGAACATTAATGAAGAACGTTACCGAGACATGATATCCACTCAGTTATGGCCGAACTTGGAAGTTACGGAGATTGGCAGCCTCTGGTTTCAGCAGGATGGAGCGGCCTACCACTCTTCGCCCAAACGCTTGCATTACTCCACAAAAAATATCCGCAACGAGTGATATCCTTGCATGGTGACCGGGAAGGGCCACTAGGTCGTGCGATCTTACCCCTTGTGATTTCTTATTACGGGGTATGTGAAAACACAGGTATATGCTAACAAACCACGCATAATTCCTGAACTCAAGGCTGAAATCAGGCGTGTGGTTGGAAGGATCGAGCTTCACATCTGTATGCAGACTCAGTGCAGGCGGACATATGGCCGACCTTGCGTTTCCTCCCTAAACGGGAGACATTAACTCATTAGAAATATTCACAATATAACCATGTTTATAAAAATTCGTTTTAATTATTCACTTTTTAAATTTGGCGCTTTTTATGAAACACCCTATGCCTACGCGTCGCAGAGGATAAGAATAAAAAAGAGATAGATGACGGCCCCCTCTGTAGTAAACATAAAATGGGAATAAAATGAAGCCGTGCCCGAGTTTGAAGCTGAAGATGCTCTGCTTCTAGGACCAATACGGATTTACCCTTATGTCCTCTATATGCATTCACAGAGTGAGAGCAATGGCAAAAGATAGTCGCTCACATACCTCTCCTTCAGCCTAAACCAGTAAAATTCAGAATAAAATTAAATCAGTAAATCGTTCAACATTTGTTCACCACGGATAATCTTTCACGACGTTTAAAATTAGTTTATAGGAATGTGAACGACTGTAAGATGTTATCATATATGGCAACATAATTAGCATAACAAACCTCGACCTAGTTCTTATAACATGGACTTGATCTACGTAACGGAAACCGGAACACATTTCCAATCTTCTCGACCAAGCCCTCCAACCCTTTTGATGGCCCTACACCGCTCTAACACGATATCTCAAGCCAAGACTTAATAAAAAATAATAAAAAATAAAATTGACACAAGAATGAGAAAAAAATAGACACTTGTTATCTGCGTCTAATACAAAATTTAATCGATGTTGACTGTATTTAATGACTTCTAAGGCTCGAAAGCCAGTCATTTATTATCAGGTCACTCAAGTATTCCAAAATTATGAGAATTTTCAATTTTAAATGAACAAGCCGAACCTGCGGAACTTTTCCTTACAAGATGAGCTTGCTCTTCCCAAGCCTACGACCTAACCGGCTCTGGCAACGGGCTTTGGTCTAAAAATTCCAAAAGGTTTCCAGTACATATCTCTAACAATGTATACTTTCAAAAGTTTGAATTGAAAAAAAATTATCTTAGTTCAAGTGTGACTTTGTATTCTATTGTAATTTTATTAAAAAAAAATTGACAGGATGAAACTTTTTGATTTTAAAGACTATTATTCAATGTTTTAGTCTTTAAAAAAGAAAATGGATTGGAAAAAACGAGATTCAGAGAGATTTTCCAAAATTATTAAAATTGAGGCTGTTTTTTCGTATATTTGAATATTTTATCAAAGTTCTTTCTGACGTTCAGAAAAAATAAATATGACTATCAAATGTTTTGGAAATAAAAAAAATAATTACAAATGGTGTTCAAAAAATGAATTAAAATTAAGGCATAGCTGGAAGTTGGGAGTTGCGGGGGGGGACATTTGTTTCGTATATAAAAGCAAATTTAGATGGAAAAAAAAGAAGCTCTATGGATTATTTTTTCCGTATTACTATTTTAGACCAAAACCCCGTTGCTAGCGCCAGATAAGCCGTAGGTTGGAGGGGGGGGGGTCAGATCCATACTTATTTTCTAGGCCTGAAGTCAAGAAAATATTTTTATCGGAAGTATTTTGAAATACGAAAATACAATCCTCACGACCTCCCCCTCCCCCATCTAAATTTGCTTTAATAATTTAGGGGGCCAATAGTTATTTCTCTGGGCTGAATATTAAAATTTGAAAAACTATTTTAGGAAAAACTTCAATAAAAAAAACCCTTACGGGATTTAGCCTTAGCCTAGATATATAAAACCACACAAAAAATCAAGTGGGAAGAAGTGTGGTAAAAGACCAGAAATTTAGCCTTATTTATTTCAATGGGTCGCGCGACCGACACCTCTTCTCCTCCATAATAATTAATGACGAGGATTCTCCTTTACTAACGATTTCGGCAAATTCCTAAAACTCCGCTACAAAAGTAAACAACGCGAATATATTTCTATAATTCGCTAGACTCGAATTTACTAGAAAGATTAGCAAATATATTCAACGCATGCTTAGTTGTTTCATTGAATCATTTAATTGAATCCCCCCCCCCCAAATCACCGGATAACTCGTGATTTTTTATTGTGTGGACATTTAAAGGAAAGGGAGCGTCACCCCCCCCCCACATGCGTACGTGCAAATTGGACCAATGGAGAGAAAGAATAACTCATGATCTCAACTTGCTCAAGGAATCCCCCTAAAAAAGGGTTCCTGTAGAAAAATGTAGAGCCCGAGGAGGGAACCGGTTCTAAGGAATAAAATTTTGTTGCGCAGTCATCTCTCGCGTCGTGGATGAGTACCCCTTTACCCGATAATGCAATGCACATAAAGATTAAAATGACACTCGTTTGAGAGTTCGAAGTCACCAAAGGTCGGTCTTCATTTAAAGGGAGGGAGGGCAAGCAAGATTGTGTTTTTTTAATATAAATCAGAGATTGTGGAACTCTAAATGACCCCATGGGGGCGGGGAGCTGTTGTTCCGGGTCAGGGGATAAGGATTTGAGCACCTCCATAGAGAATGCGAGACGCGTGTAGTTGATGAGCCCGGTGGGAGATAGGTTGAGCACCTCCCACTCACTCAGCTGTCAGTCCCTCACAAACGCTGGTCTTGAATACCTCAAAGTCAGGAATCCTAAGTGGTATCCTGGACGCTAACCAACGAGTCCGCGGGGACTGGGCGATCATACCAGTCTTTCGCTCTTCCTCACACTGACTACATGGCGTGACCAGGCCAAACCGCGGGTTAACTGACAAAAAAGATGGGAGACGGCCGAGGAGAACTTAAAGGTGTTCCAGTAGACGTACCCCCCACCATGCCTCGGCGGATAAAGGTCGTTTTTTGCCGTCCCCGAATCGGACACACTCGCGCGACTCAGCGTCATTTGATGAAGCGTTCCCTTGCACCTAGTTGCGACGTCTGCGTTGTCCCCCGGACTGTTCGGCACATTTTTGTTGAATGTTTCAGTCTGGGCGATCTTCGCGCACGCTACTCGTACCTGTCCCGTTACCGGGACGAACGTGCTCGCTATCGCTTTTCTCTTTTACTCCGGACTGGTTCGTGTACACATACTTGTGGAGTATTTGACTTCTTGGATGAGGGTGGCCTCCTCCATTTTATTTGACTATCTTTGTCGTTGGTCGCATTCTCTCGCGCCGAGGGGAGGCAGGCTTACCCCAGAAATTGGAGCATGCTTCCCTCTTCTTCTTGCTTTTTGTTGGTTGCTTTTTTACTTTGGTGTGTTTGCTTTTGTCTTTTTGTTTGTTTGTTTTGTTTTTAATTTAACCTATCATAGGCTATAAGATAATTACAGCCACTTATGCCGTTGTAAGCAGTCGCCAGACAGACGCTAAACTAATTCGAGAGGTTAACAAGATCTAATTTTTCTTCTTATGTGTAATGGAATTTCCTTATTATTGGATTTTAATCAATTTATTGATCAATTCAAAGATTATGACATTTTGATTAATTCACTCGCCTTGCGCAACCCTAATTTCGGCCCCCTTCACTTCCATCAATTCAGATTCACCATTATTAACGCAAACAAATAAAATCCTTTTCACACAATGAAAAATCTCAGACCTTTTCAATTATACTCATTTAAATTCCGTTTCCTTCTTTCGTGTCGTATTCCTTCTTATATGTGAATACAAATAATAATTTGAATGTTTAACACTTTATTGTATTTATTTAGTGTTTTTAAATGGCAAAAACCCTTTTAGTGTGAAACATTTTGTTTTTTTTGGCACAATTTCATTATTTTTACCAGATTTAAAATGTTATAATTTCGTTTTAAGCATTTTTGCATTGACAATTAAATAACACTCTCGGTGACGCTGTTCTTCATACAGGGTCACATGGAAATTAAATTGGAATGAAAATTCGTGGGTAAAAATATGATGTATCTTTTAACATAAACATACAAAACAACGGAAATAAATTTGTGGAACTCATTAAAAGATTGGATGTATCTAATGTCCTTTTTAGGCCACCTGAAGCTCAAAGGAATACTCGAAAGTTCTAGGCGTGATGGCGACCAGTTAATGAATAGTAGTGTTAAAAATAAAATATTAACTTAATCATAAATTATCATTCATCCTAAAAGTATATTTGATTTTTCTGTCAATTCAAAACTTTACAAGTTATTTGATATTCTTTACGGTTTTATATTTAATGGACAGCCTATATATTCTACGTTATAAAGTTTGGTATTATTGGCTT
The DNA here is from genome assembly GCA_963969495.1 of Ceratothoa steindachneri. Classification (NCBI taxonomy): domain Eukaryota; kingdom Metazoa; phylum Arthropoda; class Malacostraca; order Isopoda; family Cymothoidae; genus Ceratothoa; species Ceratothoa steindachneri. The sequence continues at coordinate 120,609,834 of OZ018320.1, read as the reverse complement.
GTTGTGGTGGAGAATAGGTCTCAATTATATCATTCAAACTGCTAACATACCCTATAGCAATATTATAATAATTTACCGGTTGAAACCTGCTAAGAGAGAAAGAGAAAGAGAGAGAGTTACATAGAGTTACATAGATACACAGATCACACGGGCCTTACGGCCCAGACTCAGGTGATCTGGCCTTAAATCTGCTGCCACTTACACATAGAATAGTAGAAGTAAAGGATAGAAAAGTTTTAGGCTTTCCCCACCCTCCACTCCCTCCGGCAAAAGCCGTACATGAAATAATTTGGGAAAAGTACCTTGCAGGTGTAAGAAGACAGTACCTGAAGGAAATTTGCATTAAATAGTAATTAAATAAAATGAATATGAAAACCACTTACATAAACCTGAAAGAGTTATATTTTTGTAATATTATTTTATTTTGTAGCTTATGCTAAACAATTCCAATATTTGTTAAGTGTTTGTCTAATCTCATTTTAAATGAATCTATAGTTCTGCTGTCCACTACCTCGTTTGGCAAATTATTCCAATCATTAATAATCGAGTAAGTGAAGAAGTTTTTTATTACATCCATAGTGGCTCTTTTACCCTGAAGTTTTGAATCATGTCCACGGGTGGGACACTCCCCTGTCAGTGTGAACAAGTTATTGGCATTAACGTTGTTAAATCCTTTAAGTATTTTGAAGCACTCTATAAGCTGCCCCCTTAGTCTTCGTTTTCTGACCGAAAATAGATTGAGTTTTTTTAGCCTCTCGTGGTAAGGTTTGTTACGTACTGACGGGATAAGTTTTGTCGCTCTGTGTTGTACAGCTTCTAATTTATCTATGTCTTTTATTAAGTAAGGGGCCCAGAACTGTACAGCGTATTCGAGATGGGGCCTGACAATACTTCTATATAGTGGCATAATTATCTCCTCGCTTTTATAAGTAAAGTTTCTTTTTATAAATCCTAGTGCTGTGTTAGCTTTGTTTGCAGCAGCTGCGCATTGGTTTGATGTTTTTAAGTTTTCTGTAATTATTACTCCTAAATCTTTAACCTGCGGGATGTGGTTATTAAGCCGCCTTGCATTGTATAGGTGTATTTTTTGTTTTTTGTTCCGCACTGAAGGATTTGGCATTTGTCGATATTAAATGGCATTTGCCATTTCTCAGACCATTCGGTAATTTTATTTATATCAGATTGCAGGCTAGCCCTGTCATCTTCGCATAATACTGAGTTACCTATTTTCGTGTCATCTGCAAATTTAGATATGATATTATTTATTCCAACGTCTATGTCATTAATGTATATAGTAAATAAAATAGGCCCCAGGACTGATCCCTGGGGAACACCGCTGGTAACAGATACCCAGTCCGATTCCACGCCATTTATTATCACTCTCTGCTTCCTGTTTTTTAACCAGCTACTAATCCATCCGTATATATTACCGTTAATTCCTAGCATACGCACTTTGTTCGTGAGTTTCTGATGGGGAATTTTGTCAAATGCCTTTTTGAAATCTAGGTAAATTATATCTAATGATTTAGTATCGTTATATAGGTTGAAAAGGTTATGGTAAAAGTCAATTAGGTTTGTTAAGCACGATCTCTTAGACCTAAAACCATGCTGGCTATCACGTATAAGGTTATTGTTTTCGAGGAACTCTACTAGCTTGTCTCTAATGATCGTTTCGAGCAACTTTCTAACTATTGAGGTTAAGCTAATGGGTTTGTAATTACTGGCCTGGTTTTTACACCCCTTCTTAAAGATAGGTGTGACGTTAGCTTCCCTCCAATCATCAGGGACGACCCCATGCTCGAGAGATTTGTTAAAAATGAGAGCAAGTGACTCTGCTAACTCATTATGGACATGTTTTAAGATTCTCGGGTAAAATTTATCAGGACCAGGAGTCTTGTACGAGTTCATTTTCTTTAATTTATCAATTACTAGTTGCGGATTTACTTCCAGGCTCCTTAGTGATGGGTGTCTGACCTGTATAGACTCGTTGTTATCGTTATTAGTATATCCTAAGGTGAAGACTGAACTAAAAAACTCGTTTAAGATATTAGAGAGAGAGAGAGAGAGAGAGAGAGAGAGAGAGACTAAACCAGAATTTTGCTCTCGATGGCTACACCTCGCATAATTAATTCTCTGGGTTGCGTCCAGAGGGGGAACAGAGATAGTTTGGTACTTTGAGTTGCCGCTTCGTTATTTAGTGTTAGGAACTTTAGCATTGCTACAAATTATCTGTTGGCTCTTACTTCACTGGAATTAAACATAGGGTTTAGACCTGGGGTTGCGCCACTTCTGGCCTGCCTAGTGGTTCGAAACCTCGTCGGAAATACCTTCGAAAGCGAATTGCAACCCACCTCATAGAAATCTAATCAAAACAGAATAGGTTTATTCTTACAACCTCGCTACGATACTCTGTTAGCTGCTTAGTGGTAATTAAAACTAAATTCTTGAGTGAATTACATTCTAGTAGTGGTAATTAACTTTCTTCGCATTTTGATTCAGTACAAATTAGAGGTTGCATTTTTTAAACCAGCGACAATGTTAGAAGTTAATGTGATGAATATAAGGGCTCCCTTCATATATATGATGCTACCCTGGTGACGCTAACAAATATTTTTTGATGACCATCACTTTATTTCTCTTGCCCCTAGTAGCATCACCAACAGAGCTCATTCTTATCATGGCCGCATTTTTATGCGCAGCCAAACTGGTCGCGACACCCTATGTTTACATGGGTACGAACGTCGCTATTCACACGAGACGCGACTTTCAGCGCGGCCATGGGAAAATGAGCTTGGTTGGTGGCGTGATTGGTGGGAAGGAAAAAAAAGGTAGCTTCATGTGAAGGGGCCTTTAGTGTAAATACACATGTAAATTTCTAACATTTAAGATCTACACTTATTCTTAGGGTAGACTTGTATTCAATCAATTTTTATTTAGTAAAATTGTATTCAATCAACTTTTTTTCAGTAAACTTGCATTCAGTCAACTTTTATTCAGTAAAATTCTATTCAGTCAATTTTTATTCACTCAACTTGTATTCAGTAAAATTGTATTCAGTTAACTTGTATTTGGTCAACTTTTATTCAGTAAAATTGTATTCAGTCAACTTTTTTTGACTTATCTTTCACCTGTCCTACCAAACTAGAAGGGATCAGGTGGCAAAACGAGAGGAAAATGGGTTTTAATTATTAGATGTCCTAATTTCTGATCGTCACGATCATTTAAGTATTTATTTTCGATTCATTAACAAATTAAACGCAAAAAAACAACTATTCGACTCAACCAGATGGTTTGAGTAATGTTTTTTTTTCAGTGTGGCGGAGTTGGGTCTAAGTCAGTGTGTGGAAGATACAGAACCCAAATTTAATGGACTTTCATGAGACAAATAAACTGGTTTCGGTAGTACTGAAAGTACTCAAAACCTCCCTAAAGTGGAGCTGAGATAGGAGGGGAAAGGTGCGAGTACTTCCCTATCATCTCTTCCTAAATCAGTTGGGGGATACGAACACTCGGCCCCGTCCAGTCACTCAAGGTTACTACTCCATTCTCTTTGGAGGTCAAGGCGGGGGGTGGAAGGTGAATTTATTCGCCCTGCCCAAAACCGGTTCTCCTCCGAATGGAAAGGGGCAGGAGAGGAGGGGAGGTCATTGGAATGAAAGGAAGGATGTGGGGTGGGAGGGGGGCATTGCATCATTCGTGCCTCCATCTGTCCGCGGGTATGGTTGTTTTGGACTTGCGCCTGGTAAAGAACCCCTTTTTACCACAGCCTTGGGGGGGGGGGAAGGGACAAAAAACACATTTCTCTACAAATGTCGGTACTGAAAACGACGAAGATGATGGAAGATAAATGAAATAAGATGAGCAAAATGATAAAGGAAAAGGAAGGAGGATTAAGAAAATAGATAAATGGAAAATATGGCCTTAGAAAAAGCCATATAAAAAGAGAGAAGGAAATAGGCATATGAATGGGAGAAGAAATCATCAATTATAAAGGTATTAATAAAGGAAGAAGAGTAGAACGAAATAAAGAGGGAAGAGTAAGAATTTTGATGGTGAAATTCTCAAGGAAATATCAGTGAATTGTCCTTTTCCAGCGACCACCAGCTAAGGACTCATTGTTTGTCCGAATCCCTTCCTAACATCCTACTGGATCTTAAGCATTGATTGGAGCAAATTTGACTCGCAATCCCCTTCAAAGTTTCAGTTTTTTGATAAGCAAATCTTTCCTCTATTTTCCTGTTGATGTAATTGTTTTCTTTTTTCCCTCTTCCTGTGATCTCTAATCCACCAAATAATTTCCTCTATTGATAACTCTAGCTTTATTTCTTTCACACGCTTACACATCGCATAACTTCACCACCAAACGAAACTTCCTCTGGAAACTTTTTGATGGTTATTCTCTCTTCGGTTTTCTCATTTTTTGCTATAAAAAACTTCCTTCAATCACTAATCCACCTTCGATTATAAAGGCAATAAAAAATCTTCCTAAAGCCATTGGAAAGGCAAGTGACACCCCTTAATTAAATTTTCGATCAAGAGAGAATGTGGGTGATTGAGCGGATATGACTCAGGACTGCATCAACGGTCGCAATGTCCGCCGCATCTCGACAAGGACCGGTCAAAGAAGGAGGAAAAGTTGTTTAGTGGGAGTCGAGGCGTAGCATTCTATTCTGCGAGTCTTTTTAGGGGTTTAGATTTGGGGGTTAGGGCTTAATGTCTTCGCGAACTAAGGGTGTGGGGGGGAGGGTATACGAGGAAGGGTCGCGGATTTCTTTCGACTGGACTCGACCTAGATTGGAAATCCGGGGGACGGGTTACAGAGAGCGACTTCCTCGTACCCCAACATTCCTCTCCCTTGAACTAACGAAGGAGTGTGTGACGAATATGGTAGATAAACGCAAGAATTTAGTCTTCAGCAAAATGTATGACTTGATTCACGCTATTTCGTTGGTTTTTAAAACAGTGACACCATCGACCGATGCTTGGTATGATTTGGTGACTACGTTAACATCAAATCATACCCATCCCTCGTCCTTGGATAGGTCTATAGGCGGATTAAGGTGCAGGGACGAAGTTATTACTCTTTACTAAATAAAAAAACACGCAACTTATATCAGACCCTTCCTGAGTCCAGAGATGCAGGGTAATCGGATCATTTTTTTAAAGAGTCATGTAAATTCCAAGCGTTTTCTTCTTTGTACCAATACTTCACTATTCTATTATTAATTAGGGAAGTCTTAGTAAAAATTACTAATCATATAATCATTTAATCACTTATCAGCCGGTATACAACATCAATGTCAATTGTGCAGAGTGTTTAATTGTATATACTTGTACTTTGTAGACAGTCTTGAACTGAATTTGGACACTTCGTCAAAGATTTGTTTCAAGATGGTCTTGGTACATCATAGACAAGCTTCAAGTGGCTTTGTTTCACCATACACCTGCGTAGGTCGTTTTGCTTCACCATAGACATGCTGTTTTTCTTCCTCAAAGAAGTGCTGCCAGTAGTTTTTATACACCATAGACAAGTCTTAAGTGGTTTCCATAGAAATGGTGCAGGTGTTTTTGCTTTACCCGATATGTGCAGTCGGTGGTTTTGTTACAACATAGACTTGCGATAGGTGGTTTCAATTCTCCATATACATTCTTCGCTGCAAGTTGCAACAAAGACTCAACTTTTATTCATTTCTCGTTTCTTGACTAAAAGGTTAATCAATTTTATCATGATTGTTAAAGGAGACAAAAAGTGGGTTATGTACACTAATATTAAACTTTCCAGACAATGGATTAGGCCTGGTTCGAAACCAATACGCCGGTCGCAACAGAAGTCTCTCATCCACGCAATATTCTGATGTGAGTTTGATGGGATATGAATGGACTAATCCATTTTGTACTTTTAACTAAAATCTGACCTTTAGCAAAGAGGTGTACTGTACTCAATTGTACCGTTTACATGCACCACTTGAATAAAAGAGATACCATTCAAAAGCTTAACAATTCCGATTGGGAACTAATAATTCATCCTTCATACTCTCCCGATTTAGTCACATCAGCTTACTATCTTTTATTAGTTTAGCGAATCACCTGAAGAGAATGAAGATGTCAACCACAGAAGAGATCGAAACAACCTTAAAGCATTTTGGTAAATCAAAGTCAAACAATTTTTAGAAACATGCTATTGAAAACTTAGTAAAATGATGAAGACTAGTTGTATAAACTTGAAAATTATATTACTTATTATATTAATAATTAAATACTCATTTAATTCCAGAGTTATTTGATTTGTATCCATAAAATGATGATAACACGAAAAGATGCAGCACTCCTTATGGGATAACCGAATAATTTGCTGAATAACTTTTGGGTTTCTTTTCATTTTGAAAAAGATTTTAATTCCTTTTTTTTTAACACTCCATTTTGCTTTCTTGATATAGTGACTCTAAGTTTCAAATTGCTAGAACCCTTTTCCTAGTGGTAGCAAGAATTAAAATTAATTCTTCGTGGCAATGCCTTCCACCGAGTGGCACGTGTGAGCAAGAAAAGGATAATTGACAAGGGTTGAAATGTTCTCTCTCCTCCTCCTATTGAGGGGTATGGATAAGCTCAGAAGCTAATGTATTACCACACTACACATGTTTAAAAATGACAAAAAAGAAAGGATATGAAATGACTTAACAAAATTATATACTTTAATCATAACGAGCAACCGCGTATGTTTGAATGACCATGAGACAATGAATGGAGACAAGGCAAATTATTAGCCCGCGTATCAGAGCTTTCCCCGGCTTAAAATAAACGAAATATTGATGTAATCTAGCGAGAAATGGGATATATTGAATTCATTTATGAGACGACAATTATTCGAATGAATGGGAACAAAAGATTAGGTTTTAATAATTGATGGATGGAACGACTAAAGTAGATTTGTGATTATTATACAATTAATTCCAAATTCAATTTCGTTTCAATTGCTGATTATCACCAATTCGATCACTGAACATCGTCTAAGTGGAAACGAAAGTATGAAGGAGGTGGAAAGTGAGAACAATGATTGTATTTCATCAAAAGCAGCTGATGTTCTTGTCGGGTATCTACACACTAGTTAAGTGTTGGGGTAGAGTTGTTAATAAGAATGGTAGCTACTTTGCTGGTAAAAGTTTATATTTAATTCATTTAATAATGTATTTTTTTATAAAATAAAAATACTTTATTGACAACCTAATACAATATCGATGAAAAAATTCAAAATAAACTAATCAAAGACTAATTGAAACTTCCTTTTCCTAAATATATATATATATATATATATATATATATATATATATATATATATATATATATATATATATATATATATATAAGGTCTTAGTTTCAAAAACTGTAGAAAGCAGAACTCAAATTTAATAACTTGATGAACTTTAATTGCAGTACTATAGCGAAAAACCATGATTTACATAATTACTCTATTTAATGAGATAATGAGACTAAATTGTAGCCTTTTTCTTTGAAAGTTTTACAATGATCGCTAAAGTAACCAACATATCATAGTTACCTTGTTACCTTTCATCAAGGAAGTCTTTAAATTAAGTCTAGTAACGTGATACTTTGCATTTATAGTTACATGTTGCGAGTGGTTTGGATATAGGCTGGAGAAAGCGACCTTTAGACCAACTTTAGGATTTACTCATATATTATAAAAGTCCTTAGTATTTTAGTGTACTACACACCATACCCAATCGTCACTTGCATTCGTCAATTTGAGTGGGTACGACAAAGCTGAATAGAAACAATGCGACCCGCCGTAATCGCCGGATGGAAGATCCGATTCAAGTAGATTTTGTCATATAGCGAGCCCTGGTTCGGATCCCAAATTCAACAATAGATCTCCACTAAGGTATCAGTGCAAAGCGGTGTAAAAACTTGGACAAAAATAACAATCTTATTTCATTTTAAATTAAAGAAGTCTCAATGTAATCTATAAATTAAATGTGTCTTCGAGTGATCTGTATAAGAAGAGACATTGGTGAATCTCATTTCTATTTATGCCAGGGGTTCTCGGCGGGAGGCACTTGTCACGGCGAGACAGAATTTCAAATGTAAGAGAAGGGATTATAGCCAACTGAGTTATTGGGGGAGAATTTTAGTCCAGGAAGTAAGTGTAAAAGAATAGTATATATACGAGGGGTGGTCAATAAGTTTTGCGAATCGGTAGGGCAAAACAGAGGAAGGGGGATAGCTGTTTGTGGGGGGTGTTAGGACAAGTTATGATAAGTTAGGACCTGCAGCCGCACGCTTCTGCCTCGTCTATTTAAGAACAGTAGCTGATTGCAGATGGTCAGTCACAGATTTTTTTAACAATGGAGAAGGTTGAGCACCGCGCAGTGATCAAATTTTTGACCAAGGAAGGCAAGAATGCAAAAGAGATCCATGAACGCATGGCTGCAGTGTACCTCGACACCGCCACTTCCTATGCAACCATTGCTCGCTGGAATAGGGAGTTCCGCCATGGTCGTGAGTCCCTTTAAGATGACCCCTGTCCAGGACGTCCGGCAGACGTGACCAATGAGGACAATGTGGCCCGTGTGGATAGGATGATCCTCTAAAATCGACGGGTGAAGGTCGAAGAAATCGAGCGAGAACTTGGAATATCACATGAAAGTGTTATCAACATCATCCACGACAATTTGGCCATGACCAAGTTTCTGCCCGTTGGGTACATAAAAACCTTATGCCCCATGATCGACTTTAACGTCGTCAAAGTCCACAAGGCCAGAGTTGCACAAGTTGCCCTGTGCGAGTGCGGATTCGAGGAGCTCAACCATCCCCTCTACAGTCCAGATCTGTAGTCCTAGCGACTACTTTTTATTCCGCCAGCCCAAGGCTGCACTGCGTGGACGCCGCTTTGGGGACGATGAAGATGTCCAGCTCGCCGTCCAGGAGTATAATGAACAGCAGTCGGGATATTTCTAGTTGTCAGGAATTCGAAGCCTCAGGGATAAGTGGCACAAGTGCATTGAAGTCGAGGGTTGTTATATTGAAAAATAATAAAACACTTTTCCTCATATCTCGTTTCCTTATATCCGAATTGCAAAACTTATTGACCACCCCTCGTACACTATACACAGATCAAATGAAATACCAATATCCATAAGTATAAAGGTGGGGGAGGTCATGAATTAGAAACAAAAACTTCTGTTTCAGACTTAATCTTGTTTGAGACTTCATTTATTAGGATTTGTAAAGCTTGTTCAATTAATATGATGTTCGGCTGACATTTGATATCTGTAACTATTACAAGTTGCTAACAACTGGCTGTCTGAACATGAAGGCTGATATCCCTAATGGCGAGTGTACAAATCCGAAGTCGCCAGGGACTGTGGAATATATTATGGGACAATACTGGAAAATAAGCTTCATATCTAAACTTGTATTTTTAAAAAAAGTTTCACGGTTATTGAATGTTGCTGTATAGTAGAGACGATTCATTGGAATGGGGATTTTTTTTTTGCCTGCATTTAATAAAGCAATTTAGTTGCTGAAATTGTTTCAAAATTCAATGATTACTATTTTAAATATATAATGAAAAAAATACTATTAATAATTCAGAATGGGGGATAAATTGAGGAAACCTGTGGTCGCAAAGGGGAGAATGTGACCTGGATCTCTGAGACCAACTGATCGGGGGGATCCGTTTTCCTTCCCAGTTCTTACTGCCCTAATTTTACTTTGGTAATTAAGAATAGAACTCTTCATAGCCAGACTCCCCCAAGGTGGTTTTGCCCAAATACCTTCTTTAGAACAAATACAGTTATTTTAATTGTTTAGATTCGAGCTTTGAACTTGTGGTGTGCCTAAGAATCTATTTAACGTTATTGGTCTGGGGGGAGGGGTATTTTCACTAGACGTGTCCCCTTTGATGATTGGTTTGAGGGATAGATTCTTCATGTATATCGTAGACAAGAGATCGTGTTATGAAGTTTTCCCCCATTCTCCTCTATGTTTTTCCATTCGGGACTTTCAATTCAATGATTAGCATATTTTTTTCACTTGTTCTAAAGCACAATGCGGCTTTAAGTCAAAGAAGGTGAAAGGAGGGGACGGGGGGGAGGCTGAAAGGATGATCTGAAATGAAACATTTCGGAGCAGGTTAACCCGAACACCCTCGGGTGTTCTAGCCCAATCTCATTCAAGATTTTCCTGTGGCTAGAGGAGATGAAAAGCGGACGCTCTTGGAGACCTTTTAGAGAGGATTTATAATCTTAAAGAAGATTGGAATTAACTGCCGTTGTTAGAGATTCAGGATATAAAGGAGGACGAGAGATCGGAGAATTTTTCTTAACGAGACTTTGAAACAAAATGAACATACCAGGGACCCAAGTCAAAGAGTTTAATGGAGAACGAATAAGTAAAGGTAAAGATGCAAACGAGTCTTTTGAGAATCGGCGATAGCCGAGTGAATTAAGTCTCCCGTTCCCTGATCTCACCGACGTTAGTGGTTCAAATCTCGCCACCAAATAGATTAATTTTTAGTCGCGGGCAATTCTACATCTCACTTTGTCGGACGGTGGGTCGGTCCCCATTTTGCTTATTTTTGTTTTGGTAATAACATTATAACTATTTGGCCAATTCTAACGAAATTTGAAACTCTTATGTTGTTTTATAATCATCTTTGAATGATATAATTGCCAAGGTGTTCCTAATGTTAGCCCGAGAATGATTTTGTTTTGGAAATAACATTGTAACAATTCAGTCGATTCTAATGAAATTTGAAACCCTTATGATGTTTTACATTCTCTTTCGAATAATATAATTACCAAGGGCCTCCCAAGGTTACCCTGGTATTTCTTTTGTTTTGGCAGTGACATCGTAACTATTCGGCTGATTCTAGCGAAATTCGAAATCCTAATGTTGTTTAACATTTTCTTTCGAATGATATAATTTCCAAGGTCCTCCCAAGGTTATCCTGAAAATTATTAAAAGTTTTAAAGGTCGTTAAGTCATAAATCAGATAAGTGAGAGCACGCGACTTTTGGTCATCAGAACTTGCTTTTTACCGACGGGATCTTTTCCTTACTAAACATTTCCGCTATAAGATAATATAAGGAAAGCGGTAATGGAAATAGAGGGGGTAGCGGGAGTATGATTAGATTATGCGGCCCTAGACTGCAAAATAACACAAATCATCATCCCAAAACTGCGCCCCCCTACCCCCCACGGAACGTCTAATATAAATTACCAGGAATAAGTTCAGTCCTTGGGTTCTCCCAGAGCAACCTCTCACTCTATTATAGTTTAAACTGTATATTGAATAGGCGGGGGGACGGGGGAGCATGAGCCAACACCATAGCACACTGCTCTTAGCACCCAAACCTAGTCGCGAAAACACTGCGAATCAGTGACGTAATTGACTCGTTGCTGGTTGCCTCCTCTTCCGGCGGGTTTAATTTTTTTTTTAATTTATAAGAATGGGACTTGTGTAATCTAACGAAGCACATTCAGCAGAGGCAAAATGAGAGAACTGAACTTTATTAAAGGGTGAAGATTAAACACGGCTGCAGTATCAAATTCTTCAACCTTGATTAGCGCAGGCAAAGTGGTAGATACTACTTTTAAACTGTAATGGTAGTTGTATTGTAGGGCGATGTAGTTAAGGGTAAAAGTGTGACAAAGGTTGATTTGTTTAGTGAAAAACTGGCAAGAACTGGAAGGAGTAATGTGTTTTAGCAACTGAGCGACACTGTCTAGGGGTAATCTCAGTTAGGATTCGAACGACGGGTTGCTATGTGGCAGTTGTGAAAAATCGGCCACGACTCAAATCGAACAAGGATGAAAAAAGAAATGATCAAATAAGTAAGAAAACAGTCGTAGAAGAGTGAAAGCATGTGGGGAAGAGGGGGGGGGTGCATTAGAATGGTGAAAAGTATTTTGGAATGAACCTTTCCTCGAAGGAAGTGGCCTTCCACTTCCTGGTGATAAAAACGCTGACTTCGAGATTAGATAAGGAGTGTTGACTTCTAAAGGGGAGGTGAGTTGGGGGAGTGGGTCAGGGATGGGTATGGGAGTCAGTCGTTTTATAAAGGTGGGCAGAAAACTGTTCTGGATAAAAAAAAATGGTCATATGAAATTAATAACGAAGACCTTTTGAAATGCTACAAGATTAAGACCCTCAACTCATTTTTTGTCTTTAGGAGTGAATTTCTGTAAATGAAATACCTCGGTGAAATTGAAATGGACTTCAAATTCGCTTGTATACACATGGATTGAAGGACAGATAAATGGTACCTATTTCACTGCTTCTTGCAACTCCACACTCTCACTACTTCGTCTCTTCACGTGTTATCATTTTCTTTTTACGCTACTTCTACGCTTCCTACAAATCTACATTCTCAGCACATTGGCCCTTCATATTTGTCTTCATTTAATTCTAATAGTCTGTGTCCTTTACTTCCATACTCGAATTTCCCAACTATTATAGATGCCAATACGTTTACTTCGGTTTCATAACTATTCTAACAGCTTTATCTGTCCTCCGTCTATAGTTAACACTTTATTTAGCACCTATACTGCCATTCAGAGTTATATATTTAGGTCATTGGAATGAAAGTATTTAATGATGCTACGCGATGTTACGACGATCTGGCGAAAAATGCGTCGCCTTCAAGTTAGGTCCTATTGAATCGCTGGATTTTGGGGATGGGGCCAGATATCTCCGAAAGGGTGTTTAGAGCATAATTAGCTGGACAAAAACTCGTCCCTTTAATCTTAAATAGTATATTATATCCCAATTTTGGCTCTAGGTATTTCACTGCATTTCTCACAATAATCATGCGATGGCCGAATAGGAAATCTTGGTTTAGATTTTGAGTACGTTACTCTGTCTAGGTCAGGGATCGGGAACCTATGGCACGCGTGCCAAAAATGACAAGGTTATAACTCTTTTGGCACGCTAAACTCCAGCTCACCTTTATAAAAAAAACCAACAACTAAGTTTTCGATTTAACCTTAATAAAATACAATTTTATTATAAACAATACTAAATAAAATGTAATAAAGAAACAAGCAGACAGTAGAGTGGTGATAAAAATAGTGATCAAATAGAAATTAACATGTTATTCAAAGCAATCTGACTACAAGAATATAATGGCGGAATATTGATGCTATCTAGCCTATTTATTATCTTTTAAAATTTGCTAAACTGTATCAACAATAATTGTTTATTATGCAAACATTGTCACAAGATGGCAAAAAAAACTTAAAATTATTGTTTACTCTTTCGCTGATATTAAAAACAGTCTTTACCGTATGTGGGTGTATATACTATAATTACACTCTTAAATACCATTAAAAATGAGCATGTAATTAACAGGATAGAAGTACTTTAGTTATTATTAAAATTCATTGACTAAAGTCACTAAATTCTACGCTCATTTAAGTTACATATCTTATAAAAGTACTTTCAATATTGTTTGATTTTACCGCTCCAGTATGTATTGATAGCATTAACATTGGATCCTCCAATACTTAAAAGACAACAAATACTACAGTAGTGTAGTAATATGTTCTCTAAAACTTCAAATGAAATAGTTGAATTTTTTGTTGGAGAGATTAGGCCGATTTTGGCACACACACTTAGAAAGGTTCCCCACCCTTGATCTAGCGGATAGAAAAGATTCATTTCTTGTGGGATCTTTAAGTGTACAAAGGAATAGATCCTGGGCAAGAAAAAGAAGAATTATCGACAATGGTTTGATTGTGTGAATTTAACATGACTTATTAAACGTCGAATTTCAAGAAAATATTTTGGCATTGTTTGTGCACTGGAGGATTGTGGACCAACTTTTTCTGTCGAGACGGAAAGTGGTTACAGCTGACCTGCACTGGTTAGGGTAGTTGTTCAGCTTGGAAAAATTTAAGCTAATACGCATCCGGTACTACTGATGGTCAAGAGATCACCAACTGAAGAAATACCCACGTATGATGATTACTAGCGATTTAAATTTGCCGCTTGGAACGCTTTCTCGCTGAATCACTCACGCTTGGTAAAGTAATCATGGAAAGCAACACCGCTTTTTCCTTCGAAGAAATTTTCGGAGGTTTAAAGATTAAATATGAAGGAAGTCACCTGGATGGTAAAATTCACGCTTACGAAAAAGAAGATTTTAAGATAGATCATCATCTCAACCTCACCTCATCTTCATTCTCATTTTAATTTTATCTATTGCCTCCTACACCTTTTCTCTACCACACCAAAAATCCCCTCATTCAGGAAGTACTAAGAAAAGAAGAGGATAAATTTTTTTAATTAGGTTCATCATATTCATCATAATCACCTAAGCCCCCACCCCACGCCCAAACTGGGCACGATGCCTTGACTAGTGGACGCTTTCACTTCAACCTCGTCTCAATTATGCCATGCACTTTGCGATTACATAATTGGGGGTGCGGGAGGAGGAAGGTCTGAGTTATTGCCCGCTGCCAGATACCCGTATCAGAGGAGCCCCCGGATAATGGGCCGGGTTGCAACCTTTGCACAGGAGTTTAAACACTTCACCTGTGAGGAACCACCAAAATCGCTGAGGGACATACAACTGTCTCAGCATATGCCGGATGAAACCGCGGTTTTTAACTCCATCGAGGAGGCGGCACCCCCGGTTAGCGCTGGTTGATTCCACGCTAACCAACAAAGAGTCCGTCACATTTCACCCCTCGAGAGGAGCCCAACCAGGTCCACACAATCATCATCTCATTTAATGACAGCAAAACTAGTCGGGTGGGGGCACTTGGAAGGGGAAGGAACCAAAACATCACAACACAAATGGAGAACAATTTGGAATATCGAAGACGCCCGTTAAGAACCGAAGCAGGAAAACAAAAACCTGAAAGAGGTATACTCATCCGCCCGCTATAAACGGGATTGAAGCTCGCCCTCACAATAGTGATGGAGGTTTCCAATGGCTATATAGCTCTGGGCCACAAGCAGGACGATATAGAACGACTGGTGGCGCCCATGGAGCTAGATGCTCTAAGTAAAATAGGCCTAACTCCAAAACTCCCACCGCAACTAGTGGCCAACAAGTCCTTTGTCTGCCGAAAGGTCGACCTATAGGGCGGATCACACCCAAAAGAAGAGCTAAAGGAGGAAATAGAGGAGAATAATCACATACAAATCACGGAACTAATTAAATTCGGATACCATACGCATGTGTTCAAGGTCATCTGCACCACAGCAGAAATAGCAAACAAAGCCACCAGCAACGGAATCCTTGTATTTGGTATGAGGATCCATCCCGAAAATATAGAAAAAGGGAAATTTATTAATGTACAAACATGCTTTCAATGCTACGCCATTGAAGAACATGTGACAAGGAACTGCCCCAAAATGGACAAAGAAATATGCTCTGAGTGTGGAAAATATGGACACACGTTCCGAAACTGTAAAGAAACAACGAAGAAATGCATTAATTGCCAAGGCCCCCATAGAACAATGGCGATAAATTGCCCCAAAAGACAAGACATAATCAAAAGGAAAGAACAAGAACAAAAAATGGAACAGGAACAAAAATAAACCGAGCATACGCGAACGTAGCAAAAGCGGCAGTAAAAGAGGTGAAAGAAACACAGGAACCAAAAATAAATATTAATGTAAACGAAGGAACCGTCTTGGACATACTTGCTTGCATAATGTTCGCACATGTGCAGAATATTGCCCAGCCAGTGACCTTCTCGGAAACACTAAATCTACTGCTAGAAAAGAACGGCGTAAGAAAAATGTGGTTCCCCTCCTCCCATCGGCACTCATTTACGGGGTCACAGCGAAAAAAGACCTACACGTCAAAGATATGCTAGAAATAGGGGCCACATTGGAAGACAATGAAAAACAGACGGAAACAGAAGACTCTAACGAAAAGGAAAACTAACAGACAAATCGGAAATGGAACAAACAAAGAAAACTAAAAAGATGAAGGACCTCAGAAAAATAAAGAAGAGCCACAACACAAAAGAACATACTGAATTAGATACACAAATTGATACCGAATCAGAGAATGAGGAGGGCTGCCGGTACGAAGCCAGAGACTTCAAAATGAGAATCTTCGTACACAAGGCCTACCCCCTGACAAAAGGAGCCAAACAAACGGCATACTGAAGGATATAGAAAGAGGCACGTGTAAGTGGAATTACGTGTCGAAACATGACGTAAAAACAATACAAAAACTGCTAGAAGAGAATAAAATCAGAATCTAACCCAACGACGTGAAAATAATTAAGAAGGAAACGCTCGAAAAAATCAACAACGGAAAATGGAAAAAACCCAAAACGAAAGGTAGTTAGCACACCAAAATAAGAAACAATGGCCTACACGATATTAAGTTTAAAAATACTACATATCAACACTAACGGATTGAAAAACAAATCAACACAGTACGGGAATATATTTCGTCAAATAGACCCTGATGCCATTACCATCTCAGAGCACGGACTAGAAGACAATGAAAATATGAAAATATTCAATTATCACATAATTAAGAAGACCCCCACCGGAGAAAGGTACGATAGGACAGCCATCGCAGTAAAAAAGAATCTCCAACACACAGAGGAACGGGTGTTGAACGACGCTTATGCCGCTGTCACTCTAGAAATGGAGTTCACTCCATTGACGATAGCAGCGGCCTACCAACTACTCCGGCGTTTGTATATCCTGTCCATTCAGTAATCGAATTGTTCAACAAGAACAATCCAACTATACTGCTGGGGGACCTGAACGTGAGAATCCTGGAATCAGGATATAAAACAACAAACAACGCGGGAAGAAACCTCGAACTGCTAATAGAGAAGAAAATAATAAGGAGAGCCGGCTCGGAATTCCCGTCATACATCACCCGAAAGGCATCCACAAAACCAGATATAATACTAATTAACGAAAACTTCCCTTACAATATGCACATGGAACCAATAACAATTCCATGCAGCAACCACATTGGCATTCTGGTGACCACTAACCAGAATCCAATACAGGTCCCTATTAAGCCACTAAAATCATACCGGAAAGCAGACCGAGTAAAGTACGTAACAATGCTGCAAAGTCACACGCAGCAAGAGCTAGATGGAAGAACTCATGAAGAAATGGAAGAGACACTCAAATCATTAATAGAGAGCATCAGTCAGGCAGACGATGCAAGTGTACCAAGGATAAGATACAAAACTCTTTCACATCCAAAATGGACCGAAGAAAGGAAGAGAAAAGCTAGAAAAATTAAAGAAAAATATACAGAAATAAGAAACCAAGGACCAAACAGACAAAAGAGCAAAGAACTGATATGCGTCAAAAGAGAAATGATCATCCTCATAGAAGAGAAACAAGAAGAAAACCTGGACAACTTTACAAAAAGAGTAAAAAATACACAAAACCCAAGTGAGTCTTGGAGATTGATCAAGAAAATAAAAGGTCAACCACAAAGAAAGCCGATAAGAATAAAAAACGAACAAGGTGAATACTTAAGGAATAGCGAAGAAACGGAACAAAAATTTACACAAAAGAAGAAGAGGACAATGAAAGATACGACAGAGAGACAGAGGAAATAGTAAATGGGAATATAAGAACAAATATACATACTCTAACACCAGAGAGAAGAGTTGACCTACGAACAAACCAGCAGGCGGGAGTAGGAGCGACGATCACACTTCAGGAACTTAAAGACGCCATCGGCAAAACAGGACTAACTAAATGGAATTACGACAAGGCACCAGAAAACATATTAAGAAATATTACGGACATATTCAACGCGTACCTTAATATAGGGGCCTTCCCGGAAGTGTTCAAGGTAACAAAAATGGTATTTTTAGCCAAACCAGGCAAACCACCAAACATGGTCTCCAGTTATAGACAATATCGCTCCTGAACTATTTGGGTAAAATGTTTGAAAAAATAATAAACAACAGACTCGCCAAACACCTAGAATAAAATGGAAAACTAAACACATCAGTACAGATTCAGAAAAAAACAGAAACTCGACCATGGCGATCGCAATAATAACGGAGAAGATCACCCAAGCCAAATCTGGAAAAGGGTACGTGGACGTGGTACTACGGGATGTCGCGAAGGCCTTTGATAAGGTATGGGTGGAAGGACTGAAGCATAAACTCCTTCAACTCGATCTCTGCATCCGGACGCAGAGAATACTGGCTGATTACATATTAAACAGGGCGGCATACATCAACATCGAGGAATACGAAGGACCCACCTTCCAACTCCAAACTGGGGTCCCACAAGGAGGGTGTATGAGCCCCACCTTATATGCCATCTATACGGCCGACCTTTCCCCCCAACCCACTAACGCCATAGTGTATGCACATTCAGTACGCCGATGACATCAGCCAGGTGATCTTTACACGCACCACGAACCCCAGATGGCAGGCAAGAACTACGACACGGGAAATAAAAAAATATAAATAATTACGAAAAAAAATGGAAAATTAAAACTAATGTGAACAAATTCAAAATCATCCCCATAATGGGACGTAAAAAAGACTAGTTAACCATCGACGGGGTAGAATACGCATACACGTCAGAAGGAAAGGTACTAGGCCTACAGATGGGGGAAAGAGGATATCAAGCGCATATAAAGGAAAGAATTGGCAAAGCCAAAATAGGAATAAGGCTATTATACACCCTTAGAAATCTTGATCGGAAACGAAAAAGGACATTATATAAAGCATTCGTAAAATCGGTATTGGTGTATCCTCCGATCCCAATTCACACCACAACAAAAAGTAATAAAAAGAAACTGCAAAGGGTCCAGAACAAAGCCGCCTATGTAATTACAAACACTAGAAGAAGAGAAAGGAAAAGAATGGAGGAAATTATCGACACGGCCGGACTAATTCTAATCAACAAAATATTAGAAAAACGGGCCAAAAGGGTCTGGCAAAAGATCGAGGAAAAAAACACAGAAACAAGCAGACAACGTATCGTTGAAAATCCAAACTCCGAACGCAAATTCTTTCGAAGCAGGAGGCATCACCTCCGAAGAGAGGAAGAGGCAATAACCAAATAAGACTAAAAACAAAATTAACCAAGAATAACTTCAAATAGAGGCATGAATGCCTGAAATAGAAACAAACCGATAATCAAGAAAGAACAAAAGAAAAATAAGAAGCAAACAAAACAAGAATGAGTAAACGCAAACATACACGCGAAACAAATAAACTATAAAAGAATTAGAATTAACGTTACCTGAGAAGGTATCGAACTCAAAACCCTAAAAGAAAAGATAAATACAACAAGGAAAATGAATTAGAATTAAACTGACAAAGAGAAAAAACACACAGGAAATAGAAGAAAGAAGACTTTCCAAAGAAATAACAGTATCCTGGTAACTGTAGAACCCTCTTAAAACACATACACAACTTTCACTCATCCCCCTTCCCCTTTAAAATAAATAAATAAAAAACTCTCATACTATATTCTAACTATCTCCCCCTTCTTCTCTCACCTACTAGCGACTTAAATTTCTCCAGACAGTGCTTTGAGGGGGGGAAGGGAGGACTCAGCGAGTATTTGGGTATATTAGGAGGCACTTCAGTTTTCTAAACAAGAAAAATGTAATGTCCCTGGATAATTCGTGGGTGCACCCACACTTAGAGTACACGTCTCAGTTTTAGTACCCGAACATTCGAAAGGCTGGAAATGGTGTAAGCTATGGCCACGATCCTGATGCCATCAATTAAAATAAAGACTATCAGAGACAAATACGAGAGCTCTATCTCATTTTGCTAGATACTAGGAGAGCGTATAGTCAATTTATAGAGGTACTAAAAAAATTTTAGGACTTGAGAATATTTTTAAAAACAAATTGTTTATCCTTAACCGGAAGAGGACTAGGAACCATGGATTGAATCTTGAACTTACTGCCTTCAATACTATTTTTGTGGGAAACTTCACATAAGCGAAACATGGATCGAGCTGTATGCAGAGGTACGTAGCAATGTAAGGATAGAATTGACCGAATACCAAAGCACTGTAATTTTCTTCTTTTTTTTTTAAGTGTGTCTTTACTATACAAATACCGAAGTTGTGTTCCTTTCATTAGCACTTTCGACAGTATTTTCCGCATTTCCGTAGCTGCAATGAGGGTGCAAAGAGGAATCCCAGGTTCTTTTATTCCTTGTGACATTGTTTTCGGTAGTTTTTGCCGTTGTTCGTAGCCCCCCTCTCCCCCACATACCACTTACAAATGTAACTCCGTGTGCCGCACCTACCCACTCTTTCATTCTCTTTCATTCTCTCTCTCATACACACAATCTCTCTTTCATATTATATCTCTCTTTCTCTCCCACCCCTCTCTAGCGGGGATGTGCACGCTCGACAGTTAGTCCAAAGGTACCCTCATTGAATGGACCGTAAGGTCTTCTAAGGTACTTATTTTTCTTATAGTTCCTTGCAGCTCCTTGTAGCTCTCTTTATCTCACTTATCGGTTCCCCTTTTACTCAAACAGAACTAACATAATAAAACATTCAGGCTCCAAGATTCGCAAACGTCGTTTTCTCTCCGTTCGAGACTTAATGGCAGAGACCTCTCTTGCACCGCTCTTTAACTTATGAGATACAGTGCAAAGATCAGAGACCCAAAGAAGCAGACACGAGAAGTCTCTCCTAACTTTGTTTGGATGATAAGATCACACTATCTTTGGCTTTCTGTGGAGGGTGGGTGTGCAGATGATAAGTGGAAAGAGCAGACTTAAGGAAAAGTGATGAAGCTGACAAAGACAGCAATTAACAACTTTACAAATACTGCTCAGGGAGGGGGGTAGTGCAGAGCCCCACGAGCAAGTTTTTACAAAGGAAACCTATATTCGTGTGTACGACTTTGAGATGGGAGTAGACGTGAAAATAGTCACCTTTTAATCTTAACTTTTGCCTATTATTCCCCCGCAACCCCAGGTCTAAAATGCTCCCTCCCCATTGACGTGGGTTATGGCCCATGGCTCCTCATTCATGAGTAAGAGTGGCGATTTATTTGTTTAGTGGGGTGGGAAGGTTTATGATTAGTGATGTGTATATTTGTGTGCACGTGTAGGGTTGTCTAGCTATGTGAAGTGGTGTATGTATGTATTTGGTTTAGTGATGCGGTCAGTGTGCAGTTTTTAGCGTATACGTGCGTTTGTATAATTTTTTGTATTAATGCGTGTAAGTGTACGTTTGTTTGTGATTAGTAGGATGTATTCGTTTGCAATTCTATGTGTGATTTGCGTAGTATGTAGTGTGTGTGTACATGTGTGTATAAGTATGAATAGTGGTGTATCTAGACATACCTTTGTGTAGTGCGAAAGGAGTCTATGTACGTATCCACTTTTTTGTGTATATGTGCGTTTCTGTAGTTCTGTATTTGTGCTTTTTGTAGTTGTGATTTTAATGGTGTGAGAATATGTAGTTTTATGTGCACGGTTGCTTATTTGTGTTTATGTGTATATTCTTGTGTGTGTGTGCAATGTCTGGTATTTTTTAAAGTACTTCTGAGATTTGAACATTTTCTCTCTCCTGATTATTGCTTTGTAACGTTACCTCTCAATCATTTTTTGTTCGTAGTTTATTCTCCTCATGGTTTGTTAGTCAGTGCCAAGATGCTTATTGTACCTCCTTCTCATCCTAACCATCCTCCTCCTCTTCCTCCCACCACCCCCCCCCTCTGCCGCCTCCTCCTTACCAACGTTTTGTGCAAATATTAATAGATAAGGATTTGGTGATCATATTTAGCACTTCCTTTTTATCCAATCTTATATTTTTATTTTCTTCTTCTGTCGAACCTTCCTCTCTTTTCTCAATCAGTCATCTGGCTCTAAGTCTTAAACACAGGGTGTTTTTTTTAACTTTAATTTTAATTTTTAATAAAAAAAAAAATTCTAGTCATTAATTTTCATGGGGCGGGTAAAGTAGTTCCATGCAGTCACTGGTGTTCTGCGAGACGCTTCGTTGGAATTCTTGTTTCAGAACATCGGTCATTAATTGGGCCATAATTGGGTGATTAATTGGGTCATACGCTTAACCCAATATAAAAAACCGACTCTCTACACCAGCATTTGCAATTGCAAAAGTTTCCGCTAGAGCTAGGAATATGTTATGCTTTAGTATCTCGTCTAAAATTGCTTTAAACTGATTTAACATTTGACACCACTAAGAAATAGTGCTACAACTAATTAATTCAGGTTTATTTACTAGCAGACTAGTAACTTAGTATTGCATTATAAACGAGGGACATCCAGCCGGCGTTGAAATTCACTAGAAAATAGAGATTTTTCGCTGGTCACAAGCCGACGAAACTATTGCGAATTCTGAGAAATTAAATCAATAGAGAAGACAAAACCTTGATTTTTACTGCGTTCCAATGGAAGAATTTCAGTTTCCGAATTACGAAAGTAAAACTTGTTCATCTGTTTAATAGCTTTGAATTGAATTACATCACTCCCGGTTCGCATTGTTGAGGTTATTATACAAAAACCGATAATCCGAACACAATTTAAGAAATTGCTTTAGCAAATAACGATTCATAATTAATATTCCAAAACATATATATTACTTCATCGATGAAATATAAAAATTCTTACTTTTAATTATAAATTTTTCATATAGTAATAATTGATTTACAGTCTTGGAGAACGTGACTTCTCGAATTACGGGTTTCATAAGCATTGCACTGAAGTAAAAATCGGATCATAGGAAGAATTCCCCCGCCCCCCCATTGCCAAGTGAAGAATCTCCCTCTCTCCCCAATCCATGTAAATAATATCCATCACTCTCAATTTCAGTGATATATACAGGGTGCGGTGTAATTTGTCGCCGTTGGCAATTCTGAATTCCGCGCATGGGTGTTGTCTGGCGTCGGTTATCTTTTCTTCCTATCATAATAGACTCAGTTGTGCATAATCTGTAAAGCAATCAATACTATACCTGAATTCAACCTCCAAAAATTTGCAAAATTCAAGTTGTGCTTCGTGTGATTCACTCTGGGAGTTCTAATACGAAGATCTCAGAGTGATGGGTTCCAATCTGAGGACGGTGCAGAGGATCAGAAAAGAATTGGATGAAGAACAGTGTTATTACGATGGTAAAACGGCTCTAAAATCCCACTCTACTCGTTCTGATACGAAAAGAACCCCCTTAATTTCTGAGGGAAATCCAGGCCATCATTAACAACGACCCCAGAAAATCAAAGAGGCCTTATCCAGGAACAAGGGAGTGTCACAGTCTCTCACCTGGCAGTCCGTGCATGAGGACATCCACTACTACTTAATGCAAGATGAGAAAGGACCAGCTTCTGTCGTAGAAGATGAAGAACAACCGGAAGGAATGTGGTGCGAAGTTTGAAGTTTGTCGACTAACGGAAGTCTGGTTATTCTCAGACGATAACAACTTTTGCCAGGACCAGGTGGTGAACCACTAGCTTGGTGTGTCTCCCAAAGATGTACCGAGAGTCATGAAAACCAAGTTTCAGGTCCAGATCATGGTGTTTGGGGTGTTCAGTAGCAAGGGCTACGTTATACCCCCTTTATCTTTTCTTAGGGAGTAGTTGAGAGAGAGACCATCAAGTCTCCGTGTACCACCGGTCCACCATGGTGGATCTTAGGTCCAAGATCACCACAAGCAGCGACGCTGCCTGGAGGCTGTGAGTGAGACCTGCCGGTGATTTCCTTCAATAAAATGAATACCAAAATCGCTCAAGTCTGTAACTTTAGTAAATATATTTGTATAAATGAACTCCTCTCTGTGTTGTTTTCTATTGAAGTTAGGCAACAAATTACTCACCGCAAACTAGAAATCATCTACCACGTTCAAGCTTATGCTACCTGATGAATGAAATGTGTGCCAAAGGTTAAACAGAAGCAGGAGAACAGAGATCTTAAAGGAGATGACTCTGATAAAAGCCACGAGAAAAATACACGTCGCTCCGGCAAGGACTCGAGCCTCAAATCTCTGGCCATCTAGACCAGCGGTCGCCAACCTGTGGTCCGTGAAAATATTTAGGTGTTCCACGGAAAAAATAAAATGTGTCATTATTTATATTTCATGAACATTCAAATAAAAAAAAAATTACGATTAACAAAACTTATCATAGACATAGATCAGTGGTTCTCAACCAGGGGTGAATTCGCCCTGAGGGAGAATTTCAAGATTTTCAAGGGAAAATGAGGATCACAGATTGGCAGGCTAAAACTGGCCCAAGGCCGCACAAAACGCAGTGTGCATCGACCCGCGCTACTGAGAGGTTACGGTAGGTTTTCTTTCCGCTAGCATGTGTGTACTCCAACGACAACCTAGTGACACGCATCTATAAATATCAATAATTAACAATAATGTTTTCAGAGTTAATTAATTATCACTGTAAGTATTTATCAGGAAGGCCATGAAGTCCTGACTCACCTAAGATGTAGAAAGGAACCGAATCTCCAAATACTGATGTCAAATAAACAGCAACAACCATCACACTTAAAATGGGTAATATTTAATTAAACTTCAGGGTTTTTTTAGGAATAATTACTATATAACTTTTTTACCTTTAATGTGTGTATTTCATATTAAAAAAATAAAACTTTTATGATTAATATTTTATAAATATATTTACAGTACCTTTTAATCTAAATTCATATTAGTGGTCCGCCAAATAAAAAATTATACATTTAGTGGTCCATTAAGTTCTAACGGTTGGCGACCGCTGATCTAGACCAGTGCTCTACCGCTGAGCTAACGGGACTAATGCACAAAGCAACATATTTTCTCCAAGTAAACTTTTCTGTTTGCATATACCATCCTGCAAGCACAGTTTCCGCTTTCTTCCTTGATCCCTGAGCAACTAAATTTGGTTTTCCTTTCAAATGCTCTGAAATACCCCTCTGGGTAACAGTTTTGCCTGGACGTGACACTCCCTGGCGTGCGCACCAAGCTACTCGTAAATTCGTCCCTAGAACTAATCTTACTTGAATTTCACCGAGTCTAATCTCTAACTCCAATCTCCCAATTTCGACTTCTTCCTTTCGGAGAAACAAGTCCTCTGAGACTATCTCATTAGTACTGACCTCTTCAAGATCAAAATTAAAGTGTCGAGAAATAGTGTTTGAAATCTGTTCTTTGCTGCAAGATTTCGGAACGTTAATTTCAATGGACATGGCATCTTGTATCATTTCCTTTTGATCAACGTCCGCAACAAGCCATCATACAGGCCAACAATAAAGTGTTCTACGGAGGACATACTGAGAAAAAATTCAATAAAGAAATGTAACAAAACAAAAAATAAATAAATAACCGCTGTGTCTTGAGTATTAAAATGTAAATCACTAATTACTATCTCTTCTGACAAGCAATTTAATGGGTTCACAAAAATAGGTTCACGGAGAGGCCACAGTATATGAGCCTGATGGGCACTCACGGCTGTTTTGCAGATATAAATGAAATTTAATGAATGGTCTGTTGATTCCCGTACCCGTAAAAATCTAAATCTAAATCTCCAGGTATAGTCATGAAAATGACACAAAAATATAAATTTATTAAATCAGAAATGATATTAAAATTGTTTAGTAATCTAATTTATCAGTAATATTTAAGAAACGATAAATCGGTTAACCAATAACTTTCAAGGAATATGGGTCTCTACAGCTTCGGCGAACAGTAAATTTGCAAAAAGGATCACAAAATAATTCTCTTAATATTTTACTAATTTCGGGAATTATGTATTTATAAAAAGGAAGCTCGAACAGAACAGGATATTTTTATAAAAGGGGCGAGGTCTAAGTAGGTCTCTGATGCTTAAACCCAAATGAATATAAGTATAGCCAAACCAATAGCTTCCAACTATTGAAGATTTGACCAGTTGGGGCTTCCCCCAAAAGGTATAAGGTATTTTTTCTTTTCTTCACCACAAAACTAATCTCATAGGCATCTTATCGCGTCCTTCTGCAGTTCAATTTAAAAGGGCGATAATTTAAGTGCCCGCACAATATATATATATATATATATATATATATATATATATATATATATATATATATATATATATATATATATATATATATATATAGTTATGTGCTTGCAGTCAATGAAATGTTGTTTTTTTAGTTTATATAATTAGAAGAAAATTATAATAAACTGAAATATTAGGTTCACTCCAAATGAATTTCCCTACCCATCGAAAAAGACGTTAACAGATACAAAAAGCCCCGTTCATCCTTTTCTAACGATTATGTTCAGACTTTTGCCTAATATAGTTGAAAATCAAATGATGCTAACCGGGTGACAATTTCGATTTTCACGGTCTGTTTGTGTTTACACATCATCTTATTTTTAAGAGTAAAATTATAGGACCACCCTTCAAATCTAAAATGGATTTGAACTATAGGGACATTGTGATTAACAAGGTCTGCTGACTAAAGTCTTGTGCTCTCACTTATTCTGATTTATGACTATATGATCTTCAAGCTTTCAATAATTTCCGGACTAACCTTAGGAGGACCTTGTCAGTTATATCATTCGAAAGAGAATGTAAAACAACATAAAGGTTTTAGATTTCGTTAGAATCGGCCGAATAGTTATGATATTATTGCCAAATAATTCCCGGGCTAACCTTTGGAGGATCATGACCATTATTATATCATTCGAAAGAGAATGTAAAACATCATGACGGTTTCAAATTTCGTTAGAATCGACCGAATAGTTACAATTTTATTTCCAAAACAAAATAATTCTCGGGCTAACATTAAGAGGACCTTGGCAATTATATCATTCGAAGGTGATTGTAAAACAACATAAGGGCTTCAAATTTCGTTAGAATTGACAGAATAGTTACAATTTTATTACCAAAAAATAAAGCAAAACAGGGACCGAATGACCGACGACCGTTCGACATAATGAGATATAGAGTCGCACGCAACTAAAAACGAACGCTTGTGCATTCATCATTGTGAGCAAATTATTTGTTGATAAATTCCACTCGAAAATCTACGCTGATATAGCGAAAACAATCCAAGATGGTCGGAATTCTCCGGACTAAAGTTTAACCATTAAAACAAAGAGTTGTGGTCTAAAATTCAACATTGCACAATGTGATATGATAAAGTAGTTAACTACGTGTCCTACCATGCAAAATTATCCTGATACCTAACACAAGAGAAATGTGGAAATTCGTAATGAAAAAGTAAAGAGGATTAGAGAGATGTTAAAAGGATTAATAGGCTTTTTTTAAGTGAGTTGCAATTAACATTCAGAGGCCATGATGTGTATTGAACTGCATAATTTCTACAAACAAACACGATCCCTTAATTACGTTTGTAAGTCTAGCGTGGTTTCTGGTATGTCAAATAGAATCGATTATAATTTGATTAATTTCATGGGCCAATTATTTCCACGAAAATTAAAAGCGAAATAAATGAGTCTTCATTTTCTGCTATTGTATAACTATTTTAGAGTAAACTACTGATATTAAAACTGTTTCTCAACTTTCTTGCGTTGTGATACGTTTTCGTCGATGGTAAAACTTGCGAAAGATTTCTGACTTTTATAAACGTCAGCGCTGATCGCCCGTCGAAGGTTTATCTAAAATGGTATAAAGTTAAAAAAACACTTAAATTGTGCAGAGGTTTGTCGCCGAAACCTATGATGGTTCAAATGGTATGTCAAGCAAACTGAATGGACTACAAAAAGTCAAAGAAAAATAGCCCAATGTATTTTTATCTACTTATGGCCCATATAATAAATTTAGTGCTGTCACAATCGGTGTCAAAAACCACCTTTTTTTTCCTATTTTTTGCTACGTGAACTAAGTGCGTGCATCTTTTAATTAAATTATAAAAAGTCAAGAATATGATTGAAACTCATTTATTACATACTTGACATAATATAAATAAACATTTTTGCGTATATTCTATTAATAATTAATATTTGATGTGTCCTCCTTTTGCTTTTATAACCGCTTTTATGCGTTTTTGCATACTTGAGACTAAGTTGGCACAGGTGGTTGGCTCAATTTTCTGCCACTCTTCATGAATTATGGCTGTTAATTCACTTTTTGAGGAACATTTGTGCACCTTCACTATTGTGCCCACGTTTGACCACAAATTTTTAATGGGGTTTAGGTCTAGAGATTGAGGGAGCCATTCCATCAACGTTACCCCTTTCTTTTCAAATCAATGCTTTGAGACTCTAGATGTGTGGCATGGAACATTGTCTTGTTTGAATATTACACCATCTGGTATGTCATCATTGAAAATTTTACCTAATGAAGGTTGATAAACCTGATCTAACATGCTGGTGTAAGTTTTGGAATCCATTGTACTTTGACAAGTGAACAACAATCCTTGTCCCGTTGACAACATGCAGCCCCAAACCATTACACTGCCGCCTCCAAATTCGACTGTTGGGACAACACATCTCGGATCATACGCTTCCCCAACTCTTCGACGAACATAAACAGCTCCAGGGGTTCCAAAGATCTGAGGAGAAATACAAATTTTACTGATCATTTTTCGTATCCAATAAAAATGTGTACAAGAGTAATAAATTGGTGGGAACTAATGTGAAGAAGAAGCTACCTCAAAGTTGCTTTCATCAGACCAAATAACTTTAGCCCAATCATCATTAGTCCAATCTTCATGCTCTTTTGCTCAAGAAAATCGCTTCTTCTTGTTCACCTGAAACAGCCACGGTTTCTATCTCTCCTTACATCCTTTGAGATCAGCTTCTAATAACCTTCTTCTCACTGTGTGTCTTAATATCTCTTTGTTGCCGCCCGAAACTCAGCAGCTACATCAGAAGAGAGTTTTTGTCCTACCAGCCAGAGATATCCTTTTCAGCAACCTTTCTTCCCTCAGAGTTGTACAACTTTCAAGACCTTGGCCATCACGGTTTTCGAAAGAATTGGTTTCATTGTACCTTTAAATGGATGTTTGGACGCTGTTTCTCGAACATTTCAATTCTTTCTGGCCACTGTAATCATTTGAGCTCTTTAAGCTTCAGGAATCTGTTTCTTTCGGAGACATTTTTAACAACAAAAAATTACCACTTGTAAGTTAACAATAAAAAAATCACTAAAACGCATTAAAGCCGTTATAAAATCAAAAAGAGGACCTATCAAATATTAATTATTGATAGAAGATACACAAAAATGTTTATTTATATTATGTCAAGTATGAAATAAATGAGTTTCAATCATATTCTTCACTTTTTCATACCTGCCCCATAACTTTGGCCAAGGCTGTATATATATATATATATATATATATATATATATATATATATATATATATATATATATATATATATATATATATATATATATATATATATATATATATATATATATATACAGTGGCGGCAACAAAAAAAGTGACATTGAATATTGGCAATAGAAATCGATACATAAAATCGCTTTCACGATTTTACTTGCCAACAAGCCAATGAAAAGGGGCGGGGCTTATGCCACGAGTGGATGACTCTCCTGAGCTAAGACAACAGAACTGCGCTTTATTGGAACTCACTGTCTCGTTTGAGCTCGTACAGTGAGGTTTTGGTGTACAACGCTCCAGCGTGCTGATTTCCTGCATTCGTGCCTACATTTGACGTGCTATAACTTCTGTGCAAGTGGATACAATGGGGCGGAAAAAGCTTTCTATGACAGAGAAAAGCCGTGCCTTGACCCTATTCGAGCAAGGAAAGTCTTTTATTGATGTAGCAGCAGATTTAGGAACCTCAAGAAATACGATTTATCGCCTAAAACGGGCAGCTGAGTTATTGCCACCAGGTACCATACCAAAGAGGAAGGAGGGCACTGGTGCAGCTAGGAAGACATCTCCAAGGACTGATAATATCCTAAGGCGTGAAGTGATGTCAGACCCTTCTGTAACCTCCGCTTCAATCAAGAAAAAACACCCAGACCTTCTCCAGAACGTCGCCCTCAGGACCATCCGTCATCGCTTACAGAAGGACTCAGGCCTACCGGCTCGCCGCGCTGCCAAGAAGCCACTTCTTACCAAGGCTATGAAGATGAAAAGGCTCAATTTTTGCAAGACCTATAAACATTGGACAGCTGCCCATTGGAAGAAGGTGATGTTCAGTGATGAGAGCACCTTTAGGCTGGTCAGAGGAGAGTCAAAGATCGTGCGTCGTCCCAGCAATGTGTCTCGGTATGACCCAAAATATACCGTGAAAACTGTGAAGCACCCTGATAGTGTGATGGTGTGGGGTGCCTTTAGTGGAAACAAGGGCAGAGGAGGTCTGTACTTCCTTCCCAAGAATGTAACCATGAGGGGGACTAACTATCTCGAAGTTTTGAAGCAGCACATGCTGCCATTTTGGGAAATTCATCGGTGTGAATTTTTCATGCATGATGGTGCCCCTGCTCACAGGTCCCAGTTAGTAAAAAGGTTCTTCAATGATAATAATATTAGTGTTTTGGAGTGGCCTGGTAATTCCCCGGACCTAAATCCTATTGAGAATGCTTGGAATCTGATGAAATCCAAAGTTCAAGAGACAGCATCCGGCAGCATCAAGGACCTGATAGAATCACTGAAGAAGATCTGGGTTACGATCGACCCCACCTACTTCGCAAACCTCGCTGAATCAATGCCCAATTGACTCAGAATGGTCATCAAGTGCAAGGGCAACATGACCAAGTATTAACTTTCATGAAATATTCATAATAAAATATGTAAGTTACATTTTTCTGTTTCATTTTCCCCGAATTGTCACATGTCACTTTTTTTGTTGCCGCCACTGTATATATATATATATGTATATATATATATATATATATATATATATATATATATATATATATATATATATATATATATATATATATATGAAGGATTGCCTTCATTGTGCCGCCCTCTGCTCTCTTTGATTCTGGTCGTCTTCTAATGTCCCTTTCTCTTACCTCTAAAAAACTCCTGTTTCTTGTCTCATTGCTCATTCGCGTCAAATTTCTCTTTCTTGTACTATATTGTAATATAGTCTGCAATGCAAGGTTTCTGCACCTTTATTTCTGTCTTCAAAATTGTTTTGAAAGGCAGAAAATAAATATGGCGAAAGCCCTGTGGTGGTTGTTATCACCCGCAGCACTTGCATTTGCTCCTTCTTCTTTATATATATATATATATATATATATATATATATATATATATATATATATATATATATATATGGGTGAAAACCAAGCACGCTATTGTTAAAATCATCTTTATTTATCTGGATTTAAACGTTTAGAGGATCTAACCTCATGATCGCCATCAGAAACAAGAGGGTTTGGGTTAAAATTTCTAATCTGATAAAATACTAAAACTGAATAGTGCAAATTGGGATAAGTTACTTAATGCAAGACTAAAAATTCTATTAATTAAGGATACAATGTATAGATTAGATGCTGTATGATATTTAAATTAGGTTTTCGTCTTTTTTTAAAGGTAAGAGAAAGGGACATTGGAAGAACACTAGAATTAAAGAGAGCAGAGGGCGGCAGCACAGTGAAGGCAATCCTTTACCGAGAAGACAGAAATAACGCCAGGGGGAAAAAGTTTGAAATTCCTGGCCGGGACACGAACCCGGGTCTGCTGATTGTCAGTCAGATACTCTAACGTTAAGCTACCAGGAATAGGGACTCAGCTTTGCCCAAAGCGTTACCTTATCAAATCCATAAGCTAGGAACTTCCAAAGGATTTTTATACCATATCTTCTCTCTCACTCACAAGTTAAAGGTTCAATATCCATTATATATATATATATTTATATGTATATATATATATATATATATATATATATATATATATATATATATATATATATATATATATATATAATAGATTGGTCTAATGCGAAATTATTCTTGTACCTAATTTTATTGAAACAAAATTTAAGGGAATAAGCCATGATCAAATTCTTCCATAACATTAATTTCAATCTAAGTGAGGGCCTATTTAAATTAGATAATTGGATCATGAATAATATTCGTTTGCAATATAAATTTAATTTGTTAAATTGATTTGTATATTGTAGTTCTGCAGATGGGCAATTCATTTGTTCGTCAGTTGGTTTTTCCCCCTTAACGATTGTCTTTGTTCGTCGGTACGTTTGAATGATGTCACATTTCTCTGTCTATTAACTGTTTCTCTATTTCATTGTTCTTCTGCCCCTGATGATGTAAACACGAAAGCGTTTGGGCTTATTATGTGTATTATTTTCCTTAGGGATATTGCAAGCATCTTAGATCACGTGTTTTTTGGTGATTATTTTTGCATATATATATATATATATATATATATATATATATATATATATATATATATATATATATATATATATATATATATATATATATATATATATAAAGTGCTTCTCACACTGCTACACTCAAACAAAACACCCTAAATCACGCCGGTCAGATATTCGAGGTTTAATTTAATTTTGTGACTAGAAACATTAAAATCAAACCTAAATTGCCTGGAACCAGATCAGATTAGCACGACCACGTCAAACAGTAGACATTCTTCTGTGTTTCCTATCTAATCAAGCTCTAGAAGTGATCAGATTCCTAGCGACCAACCTGTACACACACAGAAACCTACATGAAGAAGTAATCACAATATAATCTCTAACCATCGGTCAACCAACACCTCCCAAAATATAATAAATTCCTCTCTTTTAGCTTCCATGTAGGATATAAAAGCTGTGAACTCACAAACTATTCATTAATTAATTCTTTGTTTTCATTACTTTTATTCATATTGAGTCCATATTTCATCGGTTCATATCAGGCCCTCAGTTGTTCGTTTGCACGAAGTTCTAAGATTTCACGAAGCCAATCACTTGACGATCACTGCCTTGTTCTTAACTCTGCATTGGCCTCCTAACCAACTTAGCGCCACTCGTTCAAAGACCAAACCAATTTGCCAGCCCGACTTAAATTTTATCCTTCCTAATAAAATCCTGGTAAAGACGGAATGTCTCCATTCACTTATCGTGTGGAGAATCAAGAAGCGGCAAAAGAATGTCAACTTTCCCCATATATATGTGTATATATATATATATAAATAAGGATGTGAGTGTGTGTTCTTAATGTGTGCGTCAACGGCCAATGTTTGCATGTGAAAGAATAAAATAATGGATTCTGGTAAATAGTGAAAGTGTGAGTCATATTGGGTCCCCGTCAATTAACAAGCAGCAAAACAAACGAATTGTACGTTCGCATGTGTGCGTGCGTGTAGGTGATGACTGAGGAAGTCAAATGTGGTCTTATTTGATTTGTATGGTCAACAGTGAATAGTAGAGCGACACCTGACCAAGTCATAATTTTAGTAAAAGAACCTCTTTCTCTCTCTTTCTTTCTGACACACACTCTCTCTCTCTCTCTCTCTCTCTCTCTCTCTCTCTCTCTCTCTCTCTCTCTCTCTCCACACACACACACACACACACACACACACACAATTCATTCCTTTGAGAAGCCTTCGTCGGTCTTCCGTTCAACCAAAGTGGGTTAATTGAGAAATTGGTTAAACGCTAAGATGGAAAAGAACGGTGTAGCGGCAGTCAAAGATCTCTGGTGACTTTGACGAGCTAGGAGAGTGAAGTCTAGCATAAGGGCGGCAAAGCGTGCCGATGAGCTCCGAGTGGCGATAGTTTGCAAGAGAATCCCAAGGAGTTCTTTGGTTACGTAAATAGCCGTAAATCAATCCATCGTACGATTGGCCCTTTAGTGAATGAGGAGGGGACATTAAAGCACTCAGATGCAGAAAATGCTAACTTCCTGAACGACTACTTCTCTTCAGTGTTTACTGAAGAGAGTGGTCCCACCCCCCAGCCCACAGATTCCTACTTGGGTGAAAAGCTGGAGGAAATAGAAAAAAAAGATCACTGATCTAAAGACGAATAAGTCCCCTGGCTCGGACGGGTTTCTACCTAAAGTGTTGAAAGAAGTGCGCGATGAAGTGTCATGACATTTGAGCACAATCTTCAACATGTCAATCCGGACCGAATGCTTTCCTAGAGAACGAGTAGTGTTGAATGGACAGGCTTCTGAGTGGGTGCCCGTTACTAGCGGTGTTCCTCAAGGTTCTGTCTTAGGGCCACTACTATTCATATCTACGTCAACGACATGGACGGTGACATGGTTGAGAAGATTTCTAAATTTGCCGATGATACCAAGTTTGGTATGAACGTTGCAAAGGAAGGAAATACTGCCCGCCCCTTAAGATGATCTTCGGAAGAGTGGGGAGTGGATGGACACGTCACAAATGCCATTTAACGTGAACAAATACAAAGTGATGCATATCGGCCGCCGAAACTCCCAATCTCAGTATATCCTTAAGGGCACTGCTATGGAATCCACTGACACTGAGAAGGACTTGGGTTTAACAATCACTAGTGACCTTAAGTTCTTGAAACAATGCATTGAAGCAGAGAAAAAGGCCCGAAAGGATGTTAGGCTACATAAAGCGCCAGTTTGGATATCGGAACAAGGAGATAGTACTGTGTTTGTACAACTCACTTGTCCGACCGCACCTGGAGTATGCCGTACAATTTTGGAGTCCTTCGTTTTGAAAGAATATTGCGAGATTGGAACGTGTGCAAGCCAGGGCAACCAAACTGATTCCCTCTATCAGACACAAAAGTTACGATGATAGATTAAGGGAATTAGATCTGTTCTTGTTGGAAACCTGGAGACTGCGTGGTCAGCTTATCGAAGTCTTCAAAATACTTCGAGGCTTCGATAATGTAGACTACACGGATATTTTCCAACTTAGTGAGGGCAGAACAAGAAATCACGGCTACAAACTTGAACTGAAGCGTTACAACCGTGATCTGTGTGGTAAATTTTCACATACAGCATCTGCAGGAGCTGCAACGCACTTCCAGTGGAAGTTTTCAACAGCAATTCTGTTGATAAGTTCAAGTCAAGACTATACAAAGTCTTTAAAGTAGCCGTTTGAGCACTTAAGTCGTTGTGCAGAACTGTGCCTGCTCAACTGTTAGCCCAAAGGTACCCTCTTTGAATGGACCGTAAGGTCTCCTAGGGTACTTCTTGTCCTTGTAACTCCTTGTATCTCTCTCTCTCTCTCTCTCTCTCTCTCAATTCCCATGTTGGGCACAGAGGCGGAAACCACCACGTTGGCCGGGAATATAGGTAGTGGGAGCCGGGTCGCAACCTCTAGTGGGCCTGAGTTAAGCAAGAAGTAAAGGAAGAGGAAAAGAAAAGGAAAGGGCAGGAAAAGGGAGTTGCTGCAGTAGCCACGGGCGAATCGGCGACACCAATGGGGGGAACAGAGATGAATAGTCAGTCGGGCTCCGGGACCACGAAGGAGAAAGCAACGCGTCTGAACCGATTTCGCTGTGGTCAAATGGAGAATTGCAAGGTGTTGTAGTGCGGGACTCTCAGGCCCGAGGCCTAGATAGCCACCTTGGATAAGGTTTTGGATATAGATGGGAGGTCCGATGCCTTCCGGGTGGGGGCAAAGAGGCACTCAGGAGGGAGTCGAGAGGGCGAAGACTCCCTCTATGAACTGTGTACTCGTCTTGATGGTGACTGGGAACGATCTCTTTCTCAGAGGAGGAGAGGTAAGTAACACCGAAGCCATCCTGATGAGTGCAATAGTGACTGCTGATGTTCTTTGCGCTAAGACCGACCGGGGATTGTTAGTAGGGATTGCAGCCTGAAAGTTTGCGAATGTGCACGCAACTAGCAATCTTCTGGATACCAATGAAAGATTAGGGCACCTATGTGCAATGATAGGCGTTAAATTCTTGGATCCGCTTCATCGGTTCTTTGGATGTGACAACCTGTACACAGAGGATGGTGTCCACCTCAGTAGCCAAGGTAAGAGGGCTTTAGCTGATCTCATCTACCAGAACGCCTTCTGGCTGATGAGGGCGACACTAGCATTACCGGTAGAGCGCTTGGGGAATAGAACAGGGTTAGGATGAGGAGGGGAAGGCGCGGAGGCCCCCATCACTGGTAAATCCAACTCACCTTGAGCGGAGGGGGTTATAGAGAACTCTGCCGCCGAGTAGGAACCGGGCCCACAATGAGAAGGCGGTAGGGTTCGAGCTTAGGGAGATAAACGTCGGTGCGCCCGTTTCAGGGGAACAGGCTTTATCTCAAACCGTGGGGGGGGGGCGAGTACGGAGCCTTCTAGCGGCGAAGAAGATCCGGGTCCCCACGGGGCAGATCTCTGCGACTCGTGGGGCGTTCGAGGTACTGGGCCCGCTTCAGGGTAAAACAACTCGACCGTACCGCATGGAAATGCCTGAGGGTAAGGGACGTGAGGAATAGCTCGCGTTCCCTTAAATGCCTATTCCTTAACGCCAGGTCAATACGAAACAAGTGGGACGAACTTGTAGTCGCATTGTCCGGTGACACCCGAATAGATGTAGTTGCCATCTTAGAAACCTGGCTTCACACTGACACTCGAGATTTCGAGGGTAAGTATATGATTCCCGGTTACACGATATTCCACCGCGATAGACCCATAACTGCTTCCCTGCGGTTGATTGCAATGTTAGAGGTATCTACGAGATTCTAGGAGTAGACATAAATCTTGGCAGCTACCCATACCGACTCGTGTTGGTATACAGGCTGCAAAGGCAGGCCGAGGAAGCGGACTCGAACTTGTACGCTAAACTTGCCGAGTTGGTGGAAAATCGTCTATGCCTGATTATGGGCGATTTTAACTACCGTGGATTTGACTGGGAGGATGTATCGTGCGACGGGGATGGGAGATGACTCATTGACTTCGCTGACAGTAATTTTTTGACACAGTGGGTCGAGGAGCAGACGAGAGGTGAGAACTTGTTGGACTTGGTTTTCACCACCGAGGATGAAATGTTCTCTGGACTGAGCGTGGGTGAATGTCTGGGTGGTAGCAATCATCGAATATTCTTATTCCTCCTCCACGCTCCGTGCGGCAGTCCCTCTTGCGAGGCTGCCTACAAACCCAATTACCGCCGCGCTAACTTCAACGGTCTACGAGATGCGATAAGCCGACTAGAACCTGTAAGTGGTGAAAGTGCCTCAGCCAATTGGCTGAGATTCAAAGACTGCTTCATAAACCAGCAGTCCAGGTTCGTTCCCTAACAAGAGGTGAATGAAAAATCTGTTCAACCTAAATTATTCAATCGCAGCATTGCCTTAGCAATTCGCAAGAGAAAAAAAGAGTAACGCTAAATGGAGAAGTAGTGGTAGCAACGAGAGTCTCATGCAGTATAGAAAAAAATATTAGAACTGTTAAAATACTGGTACACCAAGCTAAATGCAATGAGGAACTTCGGGTCGCGTCCCCTTGCAAAGAGAACCCAAAGGAATTCTTCTTGCATGTAAATAGGTACAAACCAGTTCGCCAGCGCATAAGCCCTCTAAGAGATTACGTTGACGCGTTGCAAGAGTCGAATCTGGCTATCGCTAACGTGTTGAACGACTACTTCACCTGTGTTTACAATGGAAGAAGATGGTTCCACCAAGAGGCCAGGCGTGTATCACAATCAAGAGGAAAACCTAAGCGAGATAATATTAGACGACAAGGAAGTGGAGGCTAAAATAAAGAAACTTAAACCGTACAAGTCTTCAGGTCCAAATGGCTTTCTCACTAGAGGCCTTCGTGAAGTGAGCGATGAAGCTGCCCCACAACTTACTGCAATCTTTAACGAATCGTTAGAAACTGGGGAAGTACCAGAGGACTGGAGGACGGCGGACGTGACCCCCAGATTTGAGAAGAGAGAACGCGAAAACCCGGGTAACTACCGGCCTATAAATTGGACTTCCGTTGTGAGCAAAATGCTAGAGAGCATGATAGCAGAAAAAATAGTAAAGCACCGAGAAACAAACAACTTGATCCTGGAATCCCAACATCTATATAAAGGATATAGACGATGGGTTGCTTTGCTCGATATCCAAGTTCGCGGATGATACAAAATTAGGAGGCAGTGTGAGCTCACGTAGAGTGGAAAATCTTCAAAGCAGCCTTCAGAGGTTAGGTGAGTGGTCAGAAATTTGGTAGATTCCATTTAACCTCGAGAAATGCAAGGTGATACACATTGGCTATGCCAATCCTCGAGAAGACTACCATTTGTTAGGTAGAGTTCTGGAGGTGACGGACCTGGAAAAGGGCTTGGATATGCAAATCAGCAGGACCTAAAGTTTTCCAGGCAGTGTACCAATGTAAAAAAAAATCACAAAGACTATTGGGTTGCATAAAGAGGCAATTTCGCTTCCGTAACAAGGAGGTTGTCCTTAAATTGAACAACTCTCTAGTCAGGCCTCACCTGGAATACGCTGTTCAATTCTAGTCCCCTACACTGCGTAAGGACATAGATAGACTGGAACGTGTCCAGGCTAAGGCTACCAAGCTAATTCCCTAATTCTTCAAGAATTGGGGCTTTTCTCTTTGGAGACCCGCTGATTACGAGGCCAGTTAATAGAGACCTTCAAGTTTTTAAGGGGTGTCGAAAACGTGGACTACAGAAGGATGTTCATGTTGAACACAAATCCGACCCGTAGCGATGGCTACAAGCTAGATTTGCCCCCGTTCCAGACTAGTATTTGTGGGAATTAGTTCTCGTATAAGATCCGCGCTACATGGAACCGTCTTCCGGTCGAGGTGGTGAATAGTTTATCTATGGAACAATTCAGATCTAGACTGGACGATGTAATTCATGAATATGTATAGAACATAGATTATAGAAAGAAGTAAAATAGGTTTCAGGTATACTATTAAAATTTCCTGATTGTGATCCTTTTTCTCATCACAATCAGGTGATTTGTTTTGGTACGGTTAGGGTAGGTTAGATTAGGTAAGGTTTGCTGCGTTTGATCTGCTTTGGTTGGCT
This sequence comes from Ceratothoa steindachneri, assembly GCA_963969495.1. NCBI lineage: Eukaryota > Metazoa > Arthropoda > Malacostraca > Isopoda > Cymothoidae > Ceratothoa > Ceratothoa steindachneri. The sequence continues at coordinate 120,570,986 of OZ018320.1, read as the reverse complement.
TGTGTTGGGTTAAGTATGGTAAGGTGTGGCTATTTTCCACGATCCTTCCTCTCTCTATAAATTGACCATGTAGTGATTAAATACATTTTCTTATTGTATTTACTCTTCTGCCCGTGTGTGTGTATATATATATGTGTGTCAAGAAAAATATCTGCACCGTCCTCGGATGTGACTCGAAGAGGCGACTAAACCCTGTTAAGGGCAGCTACTCTCGGAGGTTGCACACCGGAAAGTTTTGTCCGTGCGAGCGCGATACGCAGAGTGACTTTGATGAGCGCAGACCCTATGTTTTGTGAGAAAACGGTCAATAATGAACATTTACTATCTCGTTATTGACGATTTATAATGATCTATTTTTATCAAATGTAATATTCTTATTTAGAAATCCTGAGTCAATTCATCAAGTTTTCCCGTTATGAGTCGGCCAAGTCTTTCGTTCTCGGACAATCTGTGACTGAGTCACTGTCGGCGATCGACTTTCGATTATCCTTTGTTTCTTTCCTTGTTTTGGTTCGCAAATCAAAACACGATGGTGCGTTTTATTTTCAAGATCAGTATTAACTCCATTAATAGGTTTAAAGCAGGAATGTTTGGGTGAGGAGACCCGCAAACAGAAAGACCTCCCTTACTTTCGAGTCCCTCTGCCCTTTGTACCCACCTTTTTCATGTTTATACAGTATTCTTGTCCCTACTTCGTTCTATTAGTCTGTGTGTTTTCCTCTTCCTTGTTATTTGGGGTAGTAGTATCATTGGAAGCAATAGTTATACCAATAGTAGATGTAACAGTAGTAGTAGAAAGAACTAGTAATAGTAGTAGGCCAGAGTCAGGCTTGTTGTGCGACATCTTCTATCTCCTCCTCACTTCTTCTGACTCTGCATTGTTTTATAAAGTAATCCCATAAGAAACGTGACAGGAAATTTGTTTCATGTTTATTATTATTTAATAGAAATAAGGTTTCTAGTCTACCCAACTAGAAGCCTTTGGAACGTGCATGTCTTAGCCTAGCCCAAGGCTTCTTACATTTCGACATGGTCTGGTCGTAGTTTTATGAGGTATTAATTTTGCATTATTTTATGTAATTTAATATCGTTTAATGATGAATATCATTGAGGTGTCAAAAAAGCATATTTGCAACGTCATACTTTTAGAGTTTGTAAAAGGCAAAGGCAGAAAGTTGATTTCATTTATACGGTGATGGAACAATTAGTGTGAGCCAGTGCCAAAGATGGCTTCAGAATTTTGGCTCGAGAAACATTAACCTCAAAGATGAACCTCTTTCAGGATCACCAGTGGACTTTGATCAAGATGTTTTAAAAATAACAGTAAAGGAAAATCCGATTGTAAATGTAGAACAATTGTCTGAAAAGTTGCATTCAAAGAAGATAGGTAAGATTTCACGAATGGAGCAATGTATTTCTCACGACCTGTCAGAGGTACACTTGCAACAAACCCCCAACATTTGTTCATTTCTCTCTTCGTGACTAAAAAGTTAATCATTTTTAGCATAATTGTTAAAGGAGACAAAAAAGTGGGTTATGTACACTAATATTAAACTTCCCAGACAATGGATTAGGCCTGGTTCGAAACCAATACGCCGGTCGCGACAGAAGTCTCTCATCCACGCAATATTCTCATGTGAGTTTGATTAGATATGGATGGACTTATCCATTTTGTACCTTTAACTTAAATCTAACTATCAACAAAGAGGTTTACTATCCTCTGTTGGACCGTTTACATGTAGCACTCAAAGAAAAAGGCCAGCATTAATCGATAGAAGAGTGTTCTTTCATCAAGACAAAGCATGACCTCCTATCGCAAGAGATACCATACAAATGGCTTAACAATTTCGATAGGAAACTAATGACTCATCCTAATTACTCACCCGACTTAGCCACATCAGATTACTAACCTTTAAGGAGTTTAGCGAATCACCTGAAAGGAATGAAGGTGTTAACATTAGAAAAGATCGAAACAACCTGAACCAACTTTTTAAAATCAAAATCAAGCTATTTTTACAAATAGGGTATTGAAAAAATATCAGTAAAATGGGGACTACTGTTACAAACTGTTGCAAATTATATTAATTAAGTAAATAAATAAATATGTATCAAAACGCAAATAATTCCAAAGAGTTGCTTGATTTTTAACAACCATTCAGGCAGAAGCCACTGCCTTGCTTTTCTCAATGAGGAGGAAATGAATGTTGAGAAGACGTGATTCTCCACTCCTCAGGACTTCCTACAATTATAATTCGAGGGAGTGGATAACCCCCCACCCCCTTCCCTTTAATGAGATGGATGCTGACCTCATTCCTCTTTGTGCCTTTCGCTTCCCTCCCGGATTCGTCGTCGCTTCTTTTCCTTTCACTTGTTTCACTCGCCCTTTCGCCCTTTCCTCTCCCGACCGACCCCAAACGAGGGAAGAGCCACGCACGCACGAATCGAACAGTCCGCTATTTACTTAGAGGTAAGGAAAAAATAAACAAACAACGAAGGCATCCCCGCCAGGCGATCGGAGATTTTATTATTATCACCATCCATCCCTTTTCTTCGAAGGGTGGCCACGAAAGGAAAATGTAATCAGCATTAAAATCAGAATAACAATTACTAACAATCCCAAGGGCACCAGGGAGCTATCCTCCTGAGGGTAAGGGTCTGAGAAAAACAGTCCTAGGGTAGGAATCCTTCCTGGACCAAGGGTGACCCCCACTTTTTACCTCAGTGCAAAGGGGTGCAGATTAGAAACCTTTTCACCAGGTTCCATTGATGGAGGAGTGATGTGTCGTGTGTATAAAGGATGTGAAAGAGAGAGCGGTGTTGTGATTAGTCATGTGTGTGATAAGGTATGTGCATGGAACTAGCTACGTGCACATATATGTCAGACGCAGTGGGTCGCCAATATGCTCCCTAAGAACACTGCCTGGATTCGAACCCGGTACCGGGACTGGGAAATCCGATGCCTTATCCGTTAGAGGGCGTCTCAACACATTGGCGAGGAAGACCCTGGGCGAAGAGGTTTTGCGCACCTGAACGAAGTCGTAAGTGTTTCAGCAACGGAAGGATTCACAACCTTTTCAATCTACGGCCCCAACACTATTTGCTACTTGATTAAAAAAAGGTTCCCAATTTTGCCTTATCCTCGCAAAGGGCAAAAGAGTAGCATTTAATCACATTTACGACCTTTCCTAAGATGGAAAAATCCTACATTTCAGAAGTTTTGGTTCATTTACAAATTTGTTGGTTCGTAGTTTGATTTCCTGTAGGAAAATTAGTGTACGTATTTTGCTCACCGTATGAACTTGTTCGTTCGTAGTTTTGTTGCGTGTATTAACTTGTTTATTCCTAGTTTTGTTTCCTTGATGAACTTTATTTTTCGTAGTTTGGCTCTTTATATGAGCTTATTTGTTCGTAGTTTTACTGCACTTGTTTGTTCGTAGTTTTGCTGTCCGTATGGGCTTTTTGTTCGTAGTTTATTGCCTTGATGAACTTGGTTGTTCGGAGTTTGGCTGCCTTTATGAACTTGTTTGTTCATACTTTGGCTGCGAGTGTGAACTTGATTGTTCGTATTTTGCTCCCTGCAGGAACTTGTTTGCTCGTCGTGTTGTTGTTTGTATTAACTTGTTTATTTATAGTTTTGTTAGCTTTATGAAATTGATTGTTCGTAGTTTGGCTGCCTATATGAACTTGTTTGTTCATAGTCTTGGTGCCTGTATAAACTTGTTTGTTCGTAGTTTTCCTTCCTTCATGTACATGTTTATTCTTGGTTTTGTTGTTTTGATGAACTTGTTCGATCGTAGTTTTACTTAAGCATGGATGAACTTGTTTGTTTTTAGGTCTACTGACTGTATGAACTTGTTTAGTCGTGGTTTTGTTGCCTGCATGAATTTGTTAGTTCTTAGTTTTGATCCCTGTATGAACTTGTTTGTTCCTAGTTTTGCTTTCCGCATGTACTTGTTTATTCTTGGTTTTGTTGTTTTTATGAACTTGTTTGTTCCTAGTTTTGTTTTCTTTATAAACTTTTTCTTCGTAATTTTGCTGCTTCTATGAACTTGCTTGTTCATAGTAATGTTCACTGTATGAATTTGTTTGTCGTATTTTTGTTGCCTGTATGAACCTGTTTGTTCGTATTTTCTCCCTGTATAAATTCGTTTGTTCGTAGTTTTGCTGCTTATAGAGGGCTATAAATGATTACCGTCTTTGTATGGAGTGGTTTGCAACCCCATTAATTCCTTCCACTGAGACAGGCGCCAGGTAATGCGAGTCAGTGGTTAAAAAACATACCAAACCGTCCTCCCCATTTCCTCCTCAATGAAGGAAGACTCTCCCACCCCGGGCGGGATCCCAAAGGAAAAACAAACATAACATAACATAACATAATTTCACAGATGACATAAGCCACAAGGACCTATCAAAGGTCATCCGCATCCGTCAAAACCCACCAACAAAAAGCACCATCGCCAAGGGAAGACAAAATCAAAGTCCCCCGCAATATAATATAACAGATGACAAAAGCAACAAGGGCCCATCATAGGTCATCCGAGTCAAACGACCTCTTTTTTAAGGCACCCAAACTCCCAAGAAAACTACATCCTGAGGATTGCGTCCAGAAACAAGGGTATCACCAATCAAGGCTTGTCAAGACCTAAATTATGCAGCTATAGATATATACAAACAATATTAATATATACAAAACTTAGGAACAATCACAACCTTTCTTCCCCATAAACTCATCCAACCTACTCTTAAATACATTTAAATTTGGACTACCTACTACCCTCGGAGGCAATTTGTTCCAGAAGTCTACCATTCCATTGTTGAAAAAATATTTTCTTAAATCCACCTACACCCTTGCTTTCTAATTTTAAGTGGTGACCTCTAGTCTTATTTCCATAATCTAACTCAAAAAACTTGCTAACATCCAATTTATCTACCCCAGATAAAATCTTAAACAGCTCAATCATATCCCCTCTCACACACCTCCTTTCGAACGAGAACATATTTAATACCCTCAGTCTATCTATATATTCAAGGTGCCTCAGGGAAGGAATAATCTTTTTTGCCCTCCATGCACTGACTCGAGAAGGTTAATATCGTGTCTAAAATGTGGGGACCATGCCTGTATACAGTACTCTAGATGTGGCCTAACATAAGAGTTATAGAGTTTAAGAATAACCTCCTTACTTTTGTAACTGACATTTCTCTTAATGAAACCCAGCACTCTATTTGCCCTATTTCTTGCTTCAATACACTGCTTAGAAAACCTTAATGACTTATTTATTACTACTCCTAGATCTTTCTCATCCTCTACTGAGCTCAGCCAATGCCCATCTATTTCATAGTTAAATTCTCTATTATCTTTTCCCATGTTAATAACTTTGCACTTATCAAGGTTGAAAGTCATTTGCCACTTATGTGCCCAGGATAACAATTTATTTAAATCTACCTGCACTTTAAAATTATCATCAATATCTTTAACTACAGCTGCTAATTTGGCATCATCGGCAAAAATTGACACTTTATTATTAACTGCCTTCCCAAGATAGTTTATATAGATGACAAATAATGACGGACCGAGAACTGATCCCTGAGGAACCCCACTGATAACATCCCTCCACTCTGACTTTACACCATTTAGCACTACCCTTTGCTTCCTGTCTTTCAGCCACTCAGCTATCCAATTTGAAACACTCCCATATATCCCAATCATTTTTAATTTATCAACTAGTCTCCTATGTAGTACCTTATCAAATGCTTTACTGAAAGCAAAGTAAATTACATCTACATTCTCTCCCTTATCTACTTGATTTGTTACGAACTCCAGAAAGTCTAGTAAATTAGTCAAACATGATCTACCTGATCTAAACCCATGCTGAACATCGCTGATTAACCTCTCATTCTCTAGATGTTGGCAAATCCATTTTTAACTATTTTCTCAAGAATTTTACAGACTACAGGAGTTACGCTAACCGGTCTAAAGTTATTTGGATCCTCTTTACTACCCTTCTTGAAAATGGGGACTACATTCGCTCTCTCCAATCATCGGGTATTTCTCCATATTCCAGTGTCCTAGTATACAACTTCTCCAGAGCTACTGAGATACTTTCTACCCCTTTTTTAAGTATCCTAGAATGAATACTATCAGGACCGGAGGCCTTGGTAGCATCTAACTCACCTATTAGTCCTTTAATCGTCCTCCAATCCACACTAATGGTAGTAAATATCTCTTTTCCTGACTCATGAGTACTATACATAAGAGTATTTAGTTTCTCCTTTGTAAATACTGATGCAAAATAACCATTTAGTACCTCAACTATTTATTTCCTCATCAGTTTCTCTCACAACCCCTTCATATTTGATAGGTCCTATTTTAACTCTGCCAGACTTGTTATTAATTTTATAGTAACTAAAGAACTTTCTAGGATCTTTGTTGCTATCCTGAGCTAATTTTATTTCTGACACCCCTTTGTTCTTCTTAAAAATCTTATTTAACTCATTCTCAGCCATTCTATAATCACTTAAATTTTGAATAGTATTTTCTACCTGTAATTTTTTGTATGCCCTCTTCTTCTCTGAAATTTGTCTAGCTATCTCCTGATTCTACCATAATGGTTTCCTACTTTTGTTCCTAATGGCCTTCATTGGGATACATTGTTCTTGGACTACATTTATTATATGCTTGAAAGCATCCCACATCCCATAAGCATTTTTACCTCTGAATTCTACATCCCAGTCTACAAAATTTAGCAAGCTTCGAAGTTTTACATAATCTCCCTTATGAAAATTTGGAACTTTTACAGCATTCTCGGTTATTTTACCCTTCTCAATTCCCAAGTTAAAACGAACTATATGATGGTCACTATTTCCCAATGCTTCCCCAACAGTCAATTCTTGAACTAAATGATCACTGTTAGAAAGTACTAAATCTAATATATTGTCTCCCCTCGTTGGCTCATTTACAAATTGATTCAAAAAATTATCCTCAAAGCATTCTATGAACCTGCCACTTGTTCTATCCCTACCTATCATATTTTTCCAGTCCACAGAGTTTAAGTTGAAGTCCCCGATAATAACTGCAGCTGTTTCACATCCCTTACTTATTTCCCTTATCATTAGTTTATCTATATCATCAGTCTGCCCAGGTGGCCTGTAAAAAGCTCCCAAATGCACCATTCTATTTTTACTGAACCTAATATCTATCCAAAGTGACTCAACTCCATCCTGTTTTATTGAATTATTTAAACTTGAAACAATATTGTTTTTTATATAGATAATTATTCCTCCACCAATCCTACCTGTCCTTTGACTAATGTACATATTATAAACCTGTAAATCAAATTCACTTATAGTGTCACTATGACACACAATATATCTATATCCTCATTGTTAATATAACTGAATAGCTCATTCTTCTTGTTTCTAAGACTACGAGCATTTGTATAGAAACAATTTAACCCCCCTATCCCTGAAGCACCTCTTGAAACCTGAATGACCTCACCTCTATCGCCTTGGAACCTATTTCTGTTACCTGCTAAGTCCATTCTACTTTCAGTACTATAATGTCCTCTCATAATTCCCTGACCACTACTTGTATCTAGTTTCCCGCCCGCAAAGACCTAATAACACGATCATACTCCTCCCACAACACATCTACCTCCCTCCTACTCAAATGCAGTCCATCCATCGCATACATTTCTTTCATTCCAACAAACCTATCCTACACATCCACAAACATGACACCTTCCATCTCACACATCCTCCTCACATAATCATTCAGCCCAATCGTACGAGATATCCATTCTACCACAACATCCATTCTTGGAAGCACATCTGTCACAACACCTTTCATTCTACTTTCTTTGACCTTTTCAATCAACCTCTTGTACCTCCCACTAACTCACATGCACCCACTTTCTTCACATCATTCACTCCTACATGTGTAATCACAACCGCATCCTTTGCACAGCCAGACACCAGCTCCTCATACCTATCAGACAAATCTCTCACTCCAGCACCCGGCAAACACACCCTCAAACCATTCAATCTACTTGCATTCAACTTCCTATCTAAATATCTAACTCGCGAATCACCCATAACAAGCACTTCAGTCAGACTCCTATTCCTAACCCCCACAGACCTAACTCCATCCCCACTCCTATTCTCATTCAAACTACTAGTCACTCTACTTCCATCCCCACCCCCATCAGTCATAATCACTTCCAGTTACTTCCTCTTTTAGGGCACTGAATCTATTAGCCAAGCTAATAGGTTCTGTGTCCCTCTGACTCACACACCTATTCTCCCCCTGGCTAACAACCTCAACAGAGGCAACCCTATTCTCAAAAAGAACAGGAGAAGCCTCCCTAGCTACACGTTTCCTAACCACTCTCCACTGTCCCCCATCCTCACTAGACCTATTTCTAACTAATCTAAGGGGGCTAACTTCACTACCCCTAGAACTATCATATCCTACCTCCTCCACTGGCCCCCTACCTTCACCTGAAACATCTATCTGGCCTACCTCACCACCTAACCTATTCCCAGCCCTAGGCCTAACACTAAGTTCCCTTCTGAGCTCAGAAGCTAACCCCTCCAGCCTAAATATCCTGTTTAAGTCATGCATTCTCATCCCCTCTAAATCTACAATGAATTCACGCAGCTCACACACAACACATGTATACCCCTCACCAACTACACCACAACCAATGCATACATTCCGACACTCATGCTCACTTTCATCCCCGAACTCCATCACTTATTCAAACAAAGAAAGAACTTAGATAGTAATAAAAAAAAAGCAACATAGCTTTCGCTGATTCTGTGGTGAAAAACTGTAGAAAAATCTGAAAAATAAATCAACAGACCGAAACGAGATTTAAGGCACAACACAAGTCCAAAACAGTCGCTAATTAATGCCCGATGGGCATTAAAAGCAATGGAAATAACGAACCAAGTTCGTTATGGATATGTAATACGTATGTAATTACTAATAAAGTTGGATTTACTACACAACATAGTATTGATACGAACCTTGCACTGTAAGAGACATGTAACGCACCAACACTCACTCAGGCTGATCGTAACAAAGGAAGAACAGAATCTCTACAACAAATTCATCCACATAAAATGTTGAGCCACACAGACTCCAATCAACTTGGACCCACTTGTGGGGAAGGGAGAGATAGGGAACCAAAATAAATGTCAAAGGAAATACCATGGAAACATCAAGGAAAAGTCAGGCGAACGACGTCTTTGGGGCTGAGCTCAACCGAATAAAACGTGCGCCAAACAATAGCTAAATTAGCTAGTTAAGGATTGAATTAATGTGAACTTGTTTGATGAAACCAACATTGAGGTATATAAATATATATATATATATATATATATATATATATATATATATATATATATGTATATATCGTGATCCATGTACACACTCATGTACTCGTTCTTTCCCACACTCACGTGCTCTGACAGAAGTGAATATTGATCTTGCCATGGTCACGTATCTTCTTTTAGGTCATAACATAACATATCACATAACATAATTTCACGGATGACAAAAGCCACGAGATCCTATCAAAGGTCATCCGCATCCGTAAAAACCCACCCACAAAAAGCATCATCGCCGGGGGGGGAAGACAAAATCAAAGTCCCCCACAATATAATATAACAGATGACAAAAGCCACAAGGGCCCATCATAGGTCATCCGAGTCCATAGGTCATCCGAGTCAAACGGCCTCTTTTTTAAGGCACCCAAACTCCCAAGAAAACTGCGTCCAGAAACAAGGGTATCACCAATCAAGGCTTGTCAAGAACTAAATCATGCTGCTATAGATATATACAAACAATATTAATATATACAAAACTTAGGAACCATCACAACCTTTCCTCCCCATAAACTCATCCAAACTACTCTTAAATACATTTAAATTTGGACTACCCACTACCCTCCGCGGCAATTTGTTCTACAAGTCTACCACTCTATTGGAGAAACTGTCATTGACCATTTCCTTCCATTTGTTTGCTAACGTCGGTCTGCTACCTATTTCCTAAACTTTATTACCGTTTTCTTATTTTATCACCACCAATCTAAAATTCCTTTGATGGACAATCTCTGTTCTCTCTCTCTCTCTCTCCATATACATATATATATATATATATATATATATATATATATATATATATATATATATATATATATTTATATTGGTGGACGCAAACTTCAGACGAAGACGAAATATAAACAGGATAACCAGGACAGACTCGAAGACCCTTTGTAACATTTATTGCAAACGTTTCCTGACTATAACAAATCCCATCATCAGACTTAAAAAAATAATAAAAACAACATTTAAAAATATGTACATAATTTGTTTTCTAATACATGCGTAAAAATCTCTTGAAAATGAAGATTAAACTTCTAACGAATTAAATACAATGGGAATGTGTGAAAGGAAAATTAACGAGAGATAGGCAATAGGAACAAAAATGACATCTTTGTTTTACAAGCGAATGTGAACTTTCCTAACAAATTAACATGCTTGGTGATGTGTGGCTATATTTAATGGAACAGATAATGAGTTATCATTCAGAGAGTGGAAGTTTTTTAATGTAAAGCTTCTCTAGCAGGTGAAAAGGTCTGAGATGTTGCTTACTGCATCAAGTATCGTGAAGTTTTCTAGTGTAGCCCTAGCGCCACATTGAGAGAGGTAGTTTCAAATTGGGGATGGATCAGGTTTACCAAGGTGAAGACCAGTTCTTTCTGATCTACCCATGTCTGCATGAAGAGGGAAGAAAGAGTGCGCCTTGTTTCCCCTACATATGATACAGTTCTGCTGCACGTACAGCGAAAAACGTATATAATTTTGGATCGCAAAATGTTGGGTGGTTGAACTTGGAACGTACAAAGTGATCCTAGTCTTAAGTTCTAATTGATAACAATACAGGGGGGGGGGATATGAGGATAGGTCAATTTCAAGTTCTAACGATTCATTTTTTTTTTCGGAATGGGAATTAAAGTATGAGAAGGAAAAGAAGACCTTTAATTTATTAATAATTTGCAATGGAGGCAAAGTGGAGAATCTTTTTATCAATAAATAAACAAATTTGTTCACAAAAAGAGATTTGGGGCAACCATTGGAGGCTTAAAATTTAGTCAAGAATTTGAGGATGGGATTTATCTCTTCCATTAAATATCGTCACGCAATTACTAGTCTGTTAATTTGTTAGGTACTTTCAAGCTTTTTTGTAAGTAATTACATTGTTTTTGCCCCCTATTTCATATGCTTTCCTTCGTTGAGTTTCCTCTACTCACTTCTATAGTACAGGGTGGCCGAGAAGTCCAAGGACACTTCACGTACGACTTTTGTATAAAATATGTTATTAACGGAAAACAAATATATTTTTTATGTAACTGTAACTGTAGTGCCCTGGGGGTTTATGGGCCCCCTGTATTTAATTCGTTTGAACTTTAAGCTTAATATTTCACGATTTTCCGAAGGTATCAGAAAACCTCTTATGTGCAGATGCAACAATTAGTCATGTGACAAATTAATATATTATTTGATGAGAGATTTTGGAGTATATTTGTTAGAAATAAATTAGATAGGACATTTACTAATAAAAAAAAATTCCATTTAATGAAATTAATGGATTAGTTCAGGATTTTAAGCAGTACCATCGAAACATTTTGAAACGGTTTTGTTTCAAAACAAAGTTGCCAAATTTCCCCCAATTTTTGCTTTTCCAGCCTAATAAACTTTATATATTTATTCATCTTTAATCATCGATATCGCAAAAATATTTGCAATTAACATTGACTATTTTTTATGCCTAGAATTAATTTTCCAACCAAACGTATTATGAAAAATATTATTACTTGGCACTACAGCATGTCAAAGTCAACTGTAGTCAATCCCAAACTATTCGATCATTGATAGAACAAATAAATAATTATATTATAGTTAACTTATGTTTGTCCCCCCCAAAAATGAAACATGTGGAAATTATTTTAGGCAAGTGAGTATATTTTAATGTTTTTATATTGATTTTTTAGCAGTGGTGATGGAATTTGAAACGTTTGCAATAAATACTACTAAGCTAGTGGTTAACACAGTGCCCTGAAAAGAGAAAGAAGCCTCGATATCATAGGTTTGAACCCCGCTTATTTTTCAGTTTCTCTAACAGATAAAAGAGTTATTAGTTTATTTTGTTTACTATATCTCTCTCCCTTCTTTCTTAATTATGTTTGGTCCTTGTTTGTTTGTTTTTTAATTGATGAAATCACTAGCTTATATATACCCTTATTATTTTATTTTCTCTTGTAGTTATCCTTGAGAATAAACTGAATAAAGTTCGAAAGTACTTGGAAGCACCTTTTCATTTTTTTCCTGCGCGACATTGCATTCATTGCGAACCTCACGTGCTACTTTGTGAGCTATTCATTTCATTATGAATCCCGCGCGCCCCTTCAACTACGCTCATATCTTTCTCAATTTTTACCATCTCTACTCTGCGTTGAAACCCACCGTTAAAGGATATCGCGCAGCTCTCCTCCGTGCTCACGACAAAAAATTAAAACTCTCCTTTCTTAAGAAGTGTTTGGCCGAAAAAGTTATCCCCAAGTTTTTCATTGGCAATTATTATAAAGAGGTCAATGGGCAGCCTTTTGATGAAATTGAGCGGATTCTTCTCTTAAATCGTATTTCTTTACTGAAGTAAGAGATTGCAATAGCCTTCAAGGAAGCTAACGCAAGACGCCATGATTTCACAACTAGCACCCCTTCTAATTAGTCTAATGTGTTACAAGACTCAGAATCAAGTCTGCAAGTCTGGAAAATAAACTAGAACGGAAACTACAAACCATCATCGCGGATAGCAGTTGGACAAAGAATAGCCAACGGAAACTGTTACCAACCTCTCTTCCGAAGCATTGAATGAAAATACTATTACAGCCTTAGGATATGGTCTGATTTGCTCTATCCCCACCCCCCCTCTATTGTTTTCATTGCTAAAAGTTTGGCCAATTTGGATAAATTCGGTGATATCCCCAGTGATTCAATTTCTATTGTGAAAGGTTGTGTTTATCAATGTCTAGCTAAGCCTGTCCACCTTAATTACCCCCATCGTTTTCGTCGTGCTTTATCGACTCTTCGGAAAAATTCTTCCCTCCATATTACTAAGGCCGATGAGTCTGGAACTGTTGTGACTATGGATAAAAATTCATATATTACTAAAATGAACGATTTATTAAGTGATCAAGCTACTTACCTCCCAGTATAGAAAGATCCCACTCTACAAGTTATCAGTGATTTCCATAAAAAATGTACGGCTATTACTTAAAAATTTCCCTGAATTAGTTTCAAAATTCAAGTCGAGTAACGCCACCTTTCCTTATTTGTATAGACTTGTAAAAACACACAAACCAAACTTCCCTCTACGCCCTATTATAAGTTATGTTGGTTCTGTTTCTTATGCTCTGTCTAAATTGCTTACTTCTTTTCTTACACCTCTAGTTGGGACCATTTCTTATTCACATGTTACCAATAGCTACGACCTTATTTCTAAACTCAATGCCCTTCAGTATTCAAATAATTTTAACCTTGTTAGTTTTGATGTCTGCTCATTATTTACCAAGGTTCCAGTTAATGATCTTTTCAATTTCCTTAATGATAAATTGCAAAATATTGTTCTTCCCGTACCTGTTACTATTTTTATGAAACTCATTTCATTTTGTACCCAAAATTGTAAGTTTTCGTTCGATGGCAAATATTTTCTTCAAAAGTTCTTCAAAATTTCTTTGAAACAAGACTCCTCCTTACTATCCTTGACTTCCCTATTGTTTGTTACAGGTATATTGATGATGTCATTTGCCTGTGGCCTAATTCTAAAGATGTTAATAGCTTTCTTACCAAACTTAATTCACTCGTCCCTTCCATTAAATTTACCCAGGAGGTTGAAAATAATAGAACCCATCCCTTTCTCGATCTTCTTATACATAGAACACCGACTGGTTTTAAGTACTCCATCTATCGCAAACCTACTAATTCAAACTCTTATATTCATTTTTAATCTTCCCTTTCTTCTAAAATGTCTTTCCTCTGCAAAAAAATACGTTCTATAATGCAGCTTCTGCTCTTCCTTTTAATGTTAAAAACATTTTGGTTTTACCCTTCTCTGTTTGTTTCATTGATCTTCTTTTAAAAAACTTTAACATTTCAGTTGGTTTCAAATACGAGTCAGCTGTAAAAAAACATTCTAGTTCACAATAATTGTAATAATATTAAGGATCTATTCGCTCGAATGTTCTGTTTGTCCAAGTAAATATTTTGGACAGACAGGAAAGCAAGTATCTGTTCATATTAATCAGCATAAATACAATGTTAGGAGAACTGTAAATAATAGTGCGTTTTTTGTGCATATGTCCGAAAATAACCACTTAATTAATTGGAATTCAGCAAAAATTATTTTTCGCTCAAATGACTCAATTAAAAGAAACCTTGATGAATGTTCATGTATAAGCAAATTAAATAACTTTAATATTTACCCTGGCCTTTTTAAAATTGATGCTGTTATGAAAAACTCATTCTTAGAGAAATTAGCTTTGACTTATGTTCATAATTTTTTGGCAATTTTCATTTTTATGGGAACCCAATTCGTCAATTTAATTATTGCATTAATTTTGTATTAACATTATTTTATTTCTCTTCCTCTCTCCTTGTCCATCTCCCCTACGTATCTACTTACTTCGCGTGTTCCCCTAATCTCCCTCTTTAGACTATCGCTTTATCCGTTAATCGTTTTAACCCTTTTGTCTCTGTTCTTGCATATCGATTTGACCTTGCTACCTGTTATAGCTAAATCTTAATGTGAATTTACCCATCCCTCTCCTACTTCCTCATTGGTGATTTCTTCTCTTAAAGGCGGTCCTTTATCTTTTACTAGCTTATATATATATATATATATATATATATATATATATATATATATATATATATATATATATATATATATATATATATATATATATATATATATATATAATATATATATATATATATATATATATATATATATATATATATATATATATATATATATATATATTCGAAAGTACTTGGAAGCACCTTTTCATTTTTTCTGCGGGACATTGCATTCATTGCGAACCTTACGTGTTACTTTGTGAGTTTTTCATTTCATATATATATATATATATATATATATATATATATATATATATATATATATATATATATATATATATATATATATATATATATATATCTTCGACCAGAGATGGAGAGGAAGGATAAGAGAAATTGGATGTGGTACGAACTTCTTTACATCAAGAAAAGCGAGATAATCTGAAGGATAAAATAAAACCAAGAAGCAGACATTTGCTCGATTATAATTCTTGAATTAGCGTTAAGAAAAGAGCATTTGCCGATGAGTTTTCAATCGAAATATAAAAAATCGTCCAAATGACCTTTTCTAAGGACATGGTTTAAAAGGTCACATTCCAGTGAATGAGGTTATATTATAAGACTTCAAGATTTAAAAAAAAAAAAAAATTGTTAAAGCGGTAAAAATGGCGTTCATTTTATACAAATTGAAACGACAAAAGTAAATGCCTTTAATTACACCGAACTACAAATAAAGGGGGCCCATCACATGTATAAGCAAGGTCTTTTTGAATAATTATTAATACACACAAATTCCAGCAAGCCCAGAATGTAACCCGATGGATCATCTAATTGGGAGGTGCTGAATGAGAAGGAAAATCGTGGACAACGTGAGAGAAAGAGGTTTACAAAGACTGAATTAAAGAAAAACCCACTGAAATCATGTCAAGAAACTGAAATAATTGAAGTGCAATGAAGATCTATGTGTTGAAGAAAAGACCTCGATTAGTTTGTCAACAGAATGGTGGTAGAATCAATCATTTAATTAACTAAAATAAATAAATTATCAATAATATTTGGTTTTTTTTTTGCCCAATTAAGTTAAAATATTGTCAACATAGGCCCACGGTTTACCCAGATATGACTATTTGAAAGATACGAACCTTTTAGGGGGGTGGAACACCCGATATATATAATATTGCAACGGTATAGTATCAAAGGGGGAAGAGAAAAGGAGAAAAGAAATCAAGGCAAATAAAAAGCAAATGAGGGAAATACTAGTAAATTATTCCTTTTGAGCATTACTAGGACCCACCAAAGAAAGATATGAAGAGAAAGAGAAGCTTCAAGGTAAAAGGCTTAACTCCATGACGCCTGGGGAATAAACAAAACGAGTAAAAGAGCCCATCATGAGGGGTTTCTCATGGCCCCCTAGCTAAGTACAACTATATATATAAAAAAATAACTTTATTCTACTTTTGAGGGTCCGACTCAAACTTAACGATTCGATGAATATAAAAAAAACACACGCTAATTTCAATTGCTGCCCTTTGCACCCTCTCTTAGACAATTTGCAATGTATTTACAAAATGATGCTGTAAACCCTAAAGTCACTCCAAAGTCATTACTAATGAACATTACTGATAATGTGTGAAAGTGCAAGCAGAGCAATAAAAGTGTTACACCCTTTAACCTCCTTATGACGGTTGCACCGGTATTCCTGAGAGCAAACATGGAGGTGACACACATTCGCATTGTCCTTCAATTGTCTAGGATTGACTGTATCACAAATACCAGGTAACAATATGACAAAAGGTAGGGTCAGTCTTTTTACCTAACTAAAAAAAAATAACGTTCATTTAGTAATGTATAAAATATCTAGAATTAGGATCAGGAAACTATTTCCTCTCAAAAATTCTAAACCTTATTTGATTCTTTAATAAAAGTTATTTTACGGATTTCTTATCTTATAACTAAATCGATTATACTTTTGTGACATTAAGGGTTGATTTTTGTTAATATTTCTCATCCGAAATAGGTTTTTAAGATCAAAGATATTGTTTTCTAACACAATTTATTAATTAAATGTTACAAAATTGATTAGTATACATTGAATAGTAAACAATGATAAAGGTAAGGGATGGTAGGTAAGGTAGGGATGGCTCTTTTCAGAGTTCAACATTAATCAGCCGAAAGATTTACGCGAAAAAAATCTTCGGGGACGTTTAACATTTTTGGCTTTACTTTACCTCCTTTTCCAAAAATAACGTACAAGAGAGAAATAATTATAACAAGAAAATCTTAGCAGTCAATATGATAGCATCCCAGCGTCCCTGATACCTGGTCTCCATCTCTTTCATGTCCTGAGAGAAGGTGATGCGAGCAATGTCAGAGAGGAGGTTTTTTTTCTCAATCTGATTGCCAACAGTTAGGCAGAGGACTTGGACAAGCAGAGAATACGAGCTAGATCATTAAGCTACCTTTAGGAAAGAGGATGAGGAGCATCATCGTCAAAAAACACTTCTTCATTTTCTTCAACACTGTAGGAATCATCGTCGCTAATGTCAGGAAGTTCTTCAAAGACAGCAATTGAAATTTCATCACAATGAGCTACAAGACGAGGTGCTGATTCAAAATAAGGATACTTGAGGCTGCTCCGGTTCTTTATGATGAACACAGTCAATTTAATAGCACATAAGTAGCGGCCAGTGGCATGGTTTGTCGGCTCCCTCCAAACCACGGGAACTTCAAACTTCCGACAACTCTTCTTGCACTTGGTCCAACGACGCAGATACTCGGTTCATATCTTGCATACCAGGTGTGGCGCCCAAGCTTTATCCTGGTCACCAAGTTTCATAGTAAAATAAGCATGATAAGAACGCTTTATGCCAGGTTGGAATTTCGAGTGAGGCGTATGGATGAATCTTGATTCCATACAGAATTGTATTTAAGAAAATCGAATTGATTGCTTTGCTGGAACTTTATGGTGGAAGTCCTATAAAGGAATAGTTTAATATAAATTGACTATAATCATCACCTACGACTTTATAGGGATCAACTATAAGTCTCTTATCCTGTTCAATGACCAAACCAGCATCCATATAGGCAACAGTCGTGATGGCAGCCCTGTCACGCAGGCCAGCATCATTTCTAATGCTATGGATATCAACATTAGGTATTTCTAATTTGCTGTACTAGGGCGTTTTAATGGAATTTGAAGATGCGCTTGATATTTTTAATGTCACTTCATAACTTCCATGCTTTCTATCTTGAACATCACCTAGTTGTCCTTTATTTTCCTCAGCAGAAAAAAATTATTTCACTTGAAGGCAGGTTGAGTACATGTGTGGATGCTTTTTACGAATCAGTTCCCTTTAGACTTGTAATAATTCTGGTGCAAATGTTCTGAAAGGGTATTGATCAAGTACTGAAGTTAGTAGAATTTAAAATGTGTGAAAGGTCGTGGCATTTCCTCGAGGTCGAGGATAAGAGTCTTCATTGTCATAAGACAGACATTTATGAAGACACCTCTGCGTGAGTTTGTTTAGAGTGTACTTACTGCTGCACCTTCAGTAAGCACACAAACTTCACGAGCCTTCAATTGGGTCCAATGGTACCGTGAAACCGAGACGATTGGAGCTAACAGACTTGTTGCAGCCTTCTTCGGCCTTCACAGCCGTTGAGTTTTGATGAAGTTTTCGTACGCCTGTTCTGCTGTTGAGGCGTTGGCAGGGTTTTTTTTTCATATCGGAGTTTCCTTTCTCCTAGCCTTTGCCTAAAGAGGCTCACCTTACAAGGCAGCAGGGACCCTAGGCAGGTGCTATCACTCCGGGTCAGAGTCGACCTGGGAGCAATGGCAGATTAAAGGTAACTCCTATCCCCTAAACTCTGAAAGTCCCCAATCAGAGCCTCGCCACCGGATGCAGTTTTAAGTCATACTCAGGAAAGGTATGCACATTGCCCGACTAGTTACAGAGAGGACTGCGTGAGAGCTAGGGTATGAGTAAAGGAGGCAACTCTCCTCCCCCGTTCGTCATTCCTTTCCTTTATCCCCCATTGTTGTCATGCCTTCACGCTCAGTCGCGTTAGGCCTATTGATTCGAATTGGCGTCTGGTGGAAACAGTTCTCAACGGTCAATTGATAGAACACGAATGCCTTCTAAATCAGGCATTGTAAATCTATAACCCGCAACCCTTAATAGAAATATTCTATCAACCTGATTCGCAGGTGGGGCTCTTTGAGGATCTTCGCTATCTAGAATTCTAGGAGAAGCAGAGGCAAACTTATCTTCAGCTGTGGTCAGAAACGACCTACTTATCTGTTTTGCATCAGCGCTGTTACAAGCCAGTATAAAGCGTGCTATGGAATCATTCATATACCGTAATTAGTCATTTGTAGTAAATTAATTTAATATATATATATATATATATATATTAAATGTTGTTGGACCTCTTTTGCTTTAATTATAGTCATAATTCGTGTCATGGATTTCACCAAATTTACACTAATTTCTGACAATATTTTTGCCACTCAGCTTGTAGAGTAGAGCTCTTGGTAGTCGAGCGGATACGACGTTGGTCCGCTAATATCGTGGTACTAGGTTCGATCCCGGCATAAGCGGACACAAATGTAGATTTGCTACAGGCCTTCAGGTCAAGCATGAACCACACTTCAAATCCATGGCGAACTGGGAGGTCAACTTTCCTTTGACCAAAACCGCTTAAAATTTGCCTTGAATTTTTTTGCTGTGTCTGGTCGCTCCATCTTATTGAAGGGTCACACCGGTATTTTTTATGGTGGCAGACGGCAGGGGATGATTTTCTTCTTTAACTTGTCCAAATAAACATGTTGATTGATCTTTACCCCCTCTTAAATGAAGATGAGTGGTGATTTTTGGCCCGTTGATGTAACACCAGTCCACATCATCACCAAAGTTGGCTTCTGTCTCTTGCAAAATGTCAGCTGTTGAACCGGAATCTCAATTTAATTTTTGCACAGACACAAGCATTTTGTGTGTTGTAGGTGGTCTAAACAGTGATCAACTCATCCGTCAACAGAACTGGATGCTGAAAGCTATCTCAAATGGACAAAATTTCAGAACATCTTTCAGAAATCTTTGCATGGACAAATGGCCCACTTTGACCTACAAAGCAAGTTGGCTGGCACTCCTCCTTGGATTTATTCTGATCTTGTTCATCTAGTTTTTGATGAGGGATGAGGTATTTACTGTTCGGGACGGGAAAGTCCTTACTCTTTGGATACAACTTCCTGTCTCATTAAACCGTTTGATAGCTTTAAAAAACAGATCAGCTCACTGTGTGGTTAAACATTTCGAAAATATCACCCGCTGTCTTCCCGCCTCTATACAGGTACTCACTTGTATCACATTTTTCAGTCATATTTGTAAATGTTTTTTTTATGAATTTACAATTTGATTCACAAAATTCAAAAAGATCTGGAAGAACCTAAAAGAAAGTAATGAGTAAACATATTTAAAATGATTCGCAAATACCAGTCAACACTTAATGTTTCCATTCTGTAAAATACTAAGTAATTCAAACATATTATCAAAGTAAACATTATTACCATATACTCGTATATACATCAATAATATGATTAATTCTAAAAGTTTTGATTAAATCTATAAACCTATAAGGGTGTGCTTTATACTTTTGGTAAAAGGTGTATGTCTACATATGTATTTACAAATTCAAAACAAAGAAATATCCCAAACAGAAGAAACTAGAATAAACATTTAGAATAATAATATATTTTAATTAGTAATTATTTGTTAGTTTATTATTTTAAATATTCCATAGCTCCTGTTTTTTTGTATGCGACACAGCGGATGACGAGAGATTATGACCCGTCTAACGATGGATGTGGCCCGCCCACCACTCACAGACATAAGCTCTGGCCCCTATATAGAACAAGGTTGCTAACCCCTGTTCTAAATCTTTATTATAATAGTCAGTTGTGTCTGCCCGTGGCGAAGAGAGAGGAGTAACACCAGAGAGTGTGCGAGAGCGAAATGAGAGAGATGGCTGTAAACAGCCGCGTTTCATACACGAGAGTGGGCGTCTGTGCGAGTTAGACCTTGAGACGATTGGGAGCTCGATTTGCCACTTCGTTATTTAGCATGAATACACCCACCTACAAATTTCAGTCGGCGAATATCAATGCCACTAAAATTTACACTCCTCTGGTAGGTTTATGTCCTATTAAGTGTAAAGGTACCCACCTTTTTCACGGTTTCTAATTTGGATCAAGAGATCCGAGTCTTGCCGGAGCCAGAAATACTATATGCTATGGATGATTGGTTTCTTGTTAAAAAAAACCACCGGTTAATTTCTTATTAATTGAACAATTATGACAAAATCGAGCTTGGCTTTGTAAATTTTAGTGTTTTCTTAAAAAAGTGGTTTCTATAACCATAACACACTTTGAAACAGTGTTTTATGGTCATAATAAACCTTTCCGTAGTAATCTGGCTGGATAAAGATAAACTGCAAGGCAAACTAGTCTCACTAGTTCTTCTAGGATCAAAAGACTATCCCCCCCACCCTCAACAATCATAAATGAACCATCACGTTCCTTTTTGCCCCCGCAGCAACCATCAAGAAGCCCATAACACACCTCATCGTTTCTTTCCCGGCCTTCAACCATCTTAGAAACCTTTTCCCGGGTGGCATCCGAAAGAGATCTTCAAAATCAGCCTTGTGGTATGGCGCGCTACCCGACTGCTACAGGGCTCGACTGGAGGTAATCGTGGAGCAATAAAGAAAAAAGTATTGGAAAATCAGAAAAGAACTAAAAATTTCCAATTGGAAACGCCTACCAATTTTCTTATGATGAAATCACAATTCTCATCCGATGTCTTTCATAAATATTGAACTCTAGTGTTTCTATTGGTCCAGGCCTTTTTTGGATCAATTTTATAGAAGAGGTGGTTTCGAGTGAATTCAAGATCTTGTCACTTGGAGACACTGCCTATTCAGAGGATATTATTTTGCCCTAGATAAAGATGCATTGACCTCCTTCATCCTTGTTCGATGTAAGCATCGAAAAGAATAAGAGAGAGCAAACACAGCGAGTAAACCTGCATGATTATAAAACACCTAGTAACTCAGATCTCACTGTTAAAAGATAATTGTTGTAATGACTAAGCCTTTTTTTAAAGATGTAGTAATGCCTAGGCTCTTTTTTGAACTGCAGAATAATGTCTAGGCCTATCTTTTAAGATAAACAAATGGTGTTTGGGTGAAAGATGAACTGTTCCAAGGATAAAGTTTAGAAAATGTGAATATTGCTGCATTTTTATTGCCTCGAAATTCCAGCGAGTCATTTATAGAAAGAAAGCGTAAAGAACTATAGTGTTATATAGTGCTCACATTGTAAGATAGAATGGGACAATACCTCAAAAATGAGCACTTTAAGTTTCCTAAAATCTTTTATAATGGGGCAGCTTTAACCAAAATAGCATTCCATGAATAGAGAATCCGAAAATAATAGAAAGAGCACTGTTCCTAAATTGTAAATATTTCTCTTTTGTATTATATCTAAACTAAACAGCTTAGTTACATTTTTCATAATCATTGTCATTCTCTCATCACTTACTTATTTTTACCACTAACTAAATAAATTTTATTTCCATTACCGGTATACGAAGAAACTTTAAATGAATTTATAAAAGGAAAGGTAGATGAGAGTGAAATATAGTAATTTGAGTTAATCAATATAAAAATAGTCTAAAAGTCTACAGGAAATAATTACAATCTTATCTTGTTGATATAGTAATTATAAATCGTTTTTAATAGACAAAAATAGGATATGCTTCGGAGCGCTGAAATAGGAGAAACGGTGACATTTGGCAACAATACAAGCCCAATAAAGCAAGTCATTCTGTGTTCTTATTTTTACGAAAGTATATTAATTCCTTTTATTATCATATAGCAATTATAAGACTTGATATTTATGTAAGAATTTATCAAATATGTTAACTACATACAGAAACTAGTCTCGTAAATTAAACATTTGGCTCCTATACAGTGGTTTCACTATCATATACCATAACTCGCCATTGAGTTCTTTGACCTATGTTAATGTAAGTTTAGAGAACCCATTTTATGTTATGGGAACATATTAAATATATATAAATTTATTATAAGTGGTTCTTAAAAGACTGCATCCATGTATTCTAGCTGTTGATGTAAAGAGGGGTGCGTTTAAGGATGAATTCTTTTATCAAGAAAAGACATTTGAAAACGATTCCATACGTTCCCGGCGATTAAAGAATATTGAACCCAGCGCCAAGAATACCTTTTACCTTTGAGAAAATCTCTGATTATCCTATAGCTAGACTACTAAGCAAGAAGAGAGCTTTCTATTTTTGGAGTCATAAACAGGTGAATACAAGGCATTCACTGAGGAAGCAACTAGGCAGCCGCCCAGTCAAATCAAGAAACCAATTTGGTACCATAATTCGGTGACAAATCACCCCTTGGTAATCCCCCCCCCCACTCTCGAAGAAGCTTACCTTCTAACTACTACCTATAGAACAATGGCTTGATCGCAAACAAAACCCAATTCCTACACAGCACAAAATGCTATGATTTCCAGGTCGTTGGGTGTGAAAGGAGTTATTAATTATAAGTTTCTCAATAAAAAACAAATAGTTACTGCAAAGTTATATTTTCAGAAGTTAGAACGTTTAAGTAAATTTCTTGAACGAAAACGTCACCCACTGGTGACGCGTTCATCCCTGACGCGTTTGTCCCACGAAAAATTATTGATTGCGTTGGGAAGTTCTTCCGGCGTCCTGTTAACCGGACCGTGCACCATTTAATTGTATTTAAGTCATTAGAACATCACCTAAATGTAAAAGTTGACTCTGATATGAAGAAGGTGGAAAAAGATATAAAATTCTATATTTCAACAAAACTGAATGAATTCTTCAAGAATGGTATCCACTGCGTAGTCAAATATTCTCATATCTTTTTCAACCATCTTTTTGTATATTAAAAATTATTTTGCTTTCCTTTTAAAAAAAATAGATTAATTTCTTTCACTATTTCGTTCTTTAAACCAATATCGAGTCTAGCTGTTGTTCTTTAATAAGTAGCTATCTTTTTAATGAATATTAGTATTAACAGGGGAAAGAAAGGGCGAATTGGCAAAAGAATATCTCCCTATGTTCCCGAACATGGAAATTTGTGTGTATAAATGTTTTGTTTTTATGTCTAATAATTGCCAATGAAAACAATTGTCTCAAGGAGATGCGATTCATATGCTGAGTCGAGTGCCGACTAAAACTGAACACTAAGCAGTGCCAACACACTATCTCTAAATGGAATTAACTGACACTACTTTGCTCTCAGCCGTCATCGCACTCCACCTCTTGCTGTGTCCCGCATTTTCGTCTCAGCCGTTACCTTGAGTCCATATCGCCTCGCTCTCGTGTGCCTCAAAATCCTGGGTCACTTCCATCATTAGCACAGCTCAAGATCAGTAACAACCTTTCTAATGAAGTGTCTGTTTTGAGGGTGCGCCTTTCTAACTTGGGGCACCTTCCACCAATAGCCGAGTTGTTTAAAAGACCTGTCCATTGATCTCACGGACGAGAAATAAATGGTTCGAATCTCGCTACCGCTTTGACGCTTCTTTACCGACCGGTCCTTTCCTTTCCTACACCTTTCCAGTCCTTTCCCTTCATACACCTTTCTGGTCTTTTCCCCCCCTACGTCTTTCTGTTTTATTTTTCTAAAGGACTTTCTCTATTAGGAAAGTTTAAAAAAAGGTTACTTGTGAAAGTGATTGATTGAAAAGGTATGGGAGGCTTATATAATCTGAGTAGTAAAAATGTAAAACTACCTGGACCCGCATCTCTTCTGAACATTTGTCCGTTCTGTAATGGAAGCAAACCACCTATCGAGATTTGTCATGACGAAAGATTAGTGGAGGCAAAGGTGTATTTGTAAAACAGTAACTACCAAAGCCCAAAAGATAAGGAAGACGAAGAAGCTACAGGAATCATGCGTTTGGCTTCAAGAAGTTTACATAACAATGTCCGGGTCAGGGTTCCTGATGGGGTTAAAGTGACCGCAGCAGCCTGCTGCCATCTCTCGAAGGGGGTCTTGAATCGCTGGATAGATGACATGCCGTTGTCACTTCTAAGGACTCTAGTTTTCATGCATAACACCGCTCCATCCCACTGTGCAAGAGCCACCCAAGCGTTCCTAGGCTCTTATGGCATACAAGGTGACAAGGAGATGGTGTGGCAGCCAGCCTCTCCGAATCTCAACTCAATCGAAAATTTGTAGGCCATCGTAAAGCAAGAAGTTTATGCCGATGGACGTCAATTTTAGTCTAAAGAAGTCTTATCTTATGGGCAACTATCAAAGTTGCAGCAGAGGCAATCCAACCTGCTACTATTAAGAAATTTACAGATTTCATGCATTATAGAGTTTTGGAAATCATCCGTCGAAATGGCGCTCATGTAGGCAAATAATTCATTATATCCATCAATTGTGTATGTCCAGATGGCCTACTTTCATCCAAAAGCTATTAGCGTGGTTCACCCAAAAAACTACGAATCTAAAATAAAAATTGAATGACGTAACACAGCATAATGAAAACATAAAATCATTGCCATATTGTGCAGACCAGCAGGGAAACCTTTCATCAAAATTGATTCACAGACAACCTAGAAATCCTAACTTTCCCTACCAAGCTATTAGCTTTGTTTAACACCACAAAAACAAAGCTCGATTTGTCGCCAGTTAGTGACCTTCAATATTTGGAAAAAGTAAATAAGGATTACGTAATAATCTTTAAGGGGTAATAATCTTTTTGTGAATTTTACTCCTTGATAACGAAGGTAATGGATAACGTGTTTAGTTGGAACAATGCCTTTCACCTCGTTTCTAATCTAGGGTTCCTCTTCCACAAACCATCTTTCACTCGCCATATTTCCGAATTTCATATCGTCGGTGAGTCCCATGGGAATATTAGTAACCTAGGACCAGTTCAAGTTTGCCCCATTTATGAAACCCTAATGTGACTGGTCAAAAGGTCACCTAATAAGCAAATGAGTAATTTCCCTTCAGTTTCAGAGCTATGAGCACAATTTCTCGTCGTTTTCTCATTTTTTGACTATTTTATGAAAAAAATATACGAGGTTAAACAGAAATGGCTCTTTTCAGAGAGTATGTAATTTTAATTCCATTATTTGTTTCAAGGTAACTCAGTATTCTGTCATTGATTAAAATACCCAGCAAGAAGGGGCCCCGTGTAGCCCTGACATCTTTAGGATTAGCACGTCCTCCCGGGCCAGTGCTCCACATAATCTCAAACTAGATCGAAACTATCTTGGCTTTTTTGCTTCTAGCCATTTCCCTTTGCCCAGCCTCATCGCCTATTTTTCTTGGTCGAGAGCTAACTTTGCAGGATACTTGCCGACTAATTGCCGTGCACTTATTCCTGGTTGGAGCCTGGATTTGGGTAAAGAGGGATCTTTACATCGATTGAAAGTTTAAAAAGAGTTATCTACACCTTCCCCAATTCTACTGCTCCCATGCATTTCCCCGTAAAAAAAATAATAAATTCAAATTGCTTCACTGCCCATGGTAACCAAAATTCTCTCCAAGCAATTGCTATTAGAAACCTTAAACAAGCGAAGCTTCCCTCCATATATAATCAAACCTCTTTCATTCTGACGAGCAAACCTTTGTATTTTTCCCTAAAAAGAAAGTTCGCTTCTTTTTAAGAGATGAAGGACACTTGCTGAATTCACCCTTTAAAAGTCACACGGACATAATTTCACACACACATATTCCCACAAACATGCAACAACCATAACCACAAAGTTATCTTATCCCTATTTTCACAAGATTGGGAAACTGAGAAGGTTCGCATTTGTGGTAAAAAAAATTAAAATCTTGGATTGTCAACAATCGTAGCTAATTTGCACTTTATTTATATATCTTCACCTCTTTCTTTGTAAGCAAAATCCAAACTATCGGTTTTACTTAGATAAATATATATATTTTTTAAGGTAGAAACGTAACATTGCAAAATCTATTCATCACTCATAGTGGAAGAGTTGACACCCAAGAACATTTGGGGCACAGTAAATTATATGAATCACCTTCTGAGGCACAGGGAATTATATGAATCACCTTCTGAGGCACAGGGAATTATATGAATCACCTTCTGAGGCACAGGGAATTATATGAATCACCTTCTGAGGCACAGGGAATTATATGAATCACCTTCTGAGGCACAGGGAATTATATGAATCACCTTCTGAGGCACAGGAAATTATATGAATCACCTTCTGAGGCACAGGGAATTATATGAATCACCTTCTGAGGCACAGGGAATTATATGAATCACCTTCTGAGGCACAGGGAATTATATGAATCACCTTCTGAGGCACAGGAAATTATATGAATCACCTTCTGAGGCACAGGGAATTATATGAATCACCTTCTGAGGCACAGGGAATTATATGAATCACCTTCTGAGGCACAGGGAATTATATGAATCACCTTCTGAGGCACAGGGAATTATATGAATCACCTTCTGAGGCACAGGGAATTATATGAATCACCTTCTGAGGCACAGGAAATTATATGAATCACCTTCTGAGGCACAGGAAATTATATGAATCACCTTCTGAGGCACAGGGAATTATATGAATCACCTTCTGAGGCACAGGGAATTATATGAATCACCTTCTGAGGCACAGTGAATTATATGAATCACCTTCTGAGGCACAGGGAATTATATGAATCACCTTCTGAGGCACAGGGAATTATATGAATCACCTTCTGAGGCACAGGGAATTATATGAATCACCTTCTGAGGCACAGGGAATTATATGAATCACCTTCTGAGGCACAGGGAATTATATGAATCACCTTCTGAGGCACAGGAAATTATATGAATCACCTTCTGAGGCACAGGGAATTATATGAATCACCTTCTGAGGCACAGGGAATTATATGAATCAACTTATGAGGCACAGGGAATTATATGAATCAACTTCTGAGACACAGGGAATTATATGAATCACCTTCTGAGGCACAGGAAATTATATGAATCACCTTCTGAGGCACAGGGAATTATATGAATCACCTTCTGAGGCACAGGGAATTATATGAATCACCTTCTGAGGCACAGGAAATTATATGAATCACCTTCTGAGGCACAGGGAATTATATGAATCAACTTCTGAGGCACAGGGAATTATATGAATCAACTTCTGTGGCACAGGGAATTATATGAATCACCTTCTGAGGCACAGGGAATTAAATGAATCACCTTCTGAGGCACAGGGAATTATATGAATCACCTTCTGAGGCACAGGGAATTATATGAATCAACTTCTGAGGCACAGGGAATTATATGAATCAACTTCTGAGGCACAGGGAATTATATGAATCACCTTCTGAGGCACAGGAAATTATATGAATCACCTTCTGAGGCACAGGGAATTATATGAATCACCTTCTGAGGCACAGGGAATTATATGAATCACCTTCTGAGGCACAGGAAATTATATGAATCACCTTCTGAGGCACAGGGAATTATATGAATCACCTTCTGAGGCACAGGAAATTATATGAATCACCTTCTGAGGCACAGGGAATTATATGAATCACCTTCTGAGTCACAGGGAATTATATGAATCAACTTCTGAGACACAGGGAATTATATGAATCACCTTCTGAGGCACAGGAAATTATATGAATCACCTTCTGAGGCACAGGGAATTATATGAATCACCTTCTGAGGCACAGGGAATTATATGAATCACCTTCTGAGGCACAGGAAATTATATGAATCACCTTCTGAGGCACAGGGAATTATATGAATCACCTTCTGAGGCACAGGGAATTATATGAATCAACTTCTGTGGCACAGGGAATTATATGAATCACCTTCTGAGGCACAGGGAATTAAATGAATCACCTTCTGAGGCACAGGGAATTATATGAATCACCTTCTGAGGCACAGGGAATTATATGAATCAACTTCTGAGGCACAGGGAATTATATGAATCAACTTCTGAGGCACAGGGAATTATATGAATCACCTTCTGAGGCACAGGAAATTATATGAATCACCTTCTGAGGCACAGGGAATTATATGAATCACCTTCTGAGGCACAGGAAATTATATGAATCACCTTCTGAGGCACAGGAAATTATATGAATCACCTTCTGAGGCACAGGGAATTATATGAATCACCTTCTGAGGCACAGGAAATTATATGAATCACCTTCTGAGGCACAGGGAATTATATGAATCACCTTCTGAGGCACAGGGAATTATATGAATCACCTTCTGAGGCACAGGAAATTATATGAATCACCTTCTGAGGCACAGGGAATTATATGAATCACCTTCTGAGGCACAGGGAATTATATGAATCAACTTCTGAGGCACAGGGAATTATATGAATCAACTTCTGTGGCACAGGGAATTATATGAATCACCATCTGAGGCACAGGAAATTAATTATAGGAATCACCTTCTGAGGTTCAGGGAATTATATGAACCACCTTCTGCGGCACTGATAATTATATGAATCATCTTCGAAGCGTAGGAGATTATATGAATCACCTTCTGGGCCAAATAGAATAATATGAACTACCTTATGAGGCCATTTCTAATGATCATATGGACGATTCTTGAGTAATTACCTTATAAATTAATTATATTTTGAAATATTCGTAAAAAAATCACTTTCATCTTTCCATAGAACGATAAGTTTCACAATTCCAATATTACTTCTTAAGTTTTTGAAGTTGGAATGAAATAAAAAAGCAACGAAGAAGGAAGAGACTGAAAGTAAGGGAGGGAGGTTGGAATAGATGATGAGAAGAATACTGTAAGCAAATGGAAGATCAACGGTGAGGGTTTCAATAAAATTCCCGGTTATTTTAAAGTTTGAAAGAGAAAGTGGCCAACTAAAGAAAATTGACTTAATGTTGATATAATGAGGGAGAATCGGAGATAGAAGAAGGAAAATAGTGGATAAAAAGAAAAAGAACATGATTAGGGCAAAGGTTTTTGCATGGTATTGTATAGGACAAAATTCTATCACCCTAAAGACCACGATGAGGTATTTTACAAAACATATAAAACGTTCATGCAAGGAGAACAGATACTCCAGAGTACCAACTTGACCACCTTTCGAGGAAGCTAAGGAATGAATGAATTAAATCAGCACAGTAATCTCCTAACTAGAATTTGGTGAACTATTCCTTGCTATCATGAATAGTTCCTTTCAACTTTTGCTCTCATTAATTATTAATTTTATTGCTTGTCTCTAGAGTTCTCCATTTACCCCATTCTTTCAAAGTGTATTTTCTCTATTTTTTCTGAAATGGCTTCAGAAGGTTTATTCTATAATTCTTTGTGTCTCAGAAGGAGGTTTATATAATTCCCTCTGGCTAAAAAAGTAGTTCATATAATTCCCTGTTCCTCAGAATATGGTTGATATAATTTCCTGTGCCTCAGAAGGTCGCTCATAGAATTTCCTCTGCCTCAGAATGTGGTTGATAAAATTTCCTGCGCCTCAGAAGGTGATTCATATGATTTCCTGTGCCTCAGAATGTGGTTAATATAATTCCCTGCGGCTCAGAATGTGGTTGATATAATTCCATGTGCCTCAGAAAGTGGTTCATATAATTCCCTGTGCCTTAGCATGTGGTTCATATAATTTTCCGTGACTCAGAAGGTGGTTCATATAATTCCCTGTGCCTCAGAATGTGGTTGATATAATTCCCTGTACCTCAGAAAGTGGTTCGTATAATTTTCTGTTCATCCAGAATGTGGTTCATATAATTTCCTCTGCCTAAGAAGGTGGTTCATAAAATTAGTTCCTTGTGCCTCAGAATGTGGTTTTTATAATTCTTTGTGCCTCAAAAAGTGGTTGATATAATTCCTTGTGCCTCAGAATTTGGTTGATATAATTCTCTGTGCCGCAAAATGTGGTTGATATAATTCCCTGTGCCTCAAGAAGTGGTTCATATAATTCCTTGTGCCTCAGAATTTGGTTGATATAATTTCCTGTGCCTCAAAATGTGGTTGATATAATTCTTTGTGCCTCAAAAAGTGGTTTTTATAATTCCCTGTGCCTATGAATGTAGTTCATATAATTTTCTCTGCCTCAAAATGTGGTTGATATAATTTCCTCTGGCTCAGAAGGTGATTCATATAATTCCTTGTACCTCAGGATGTGGTTGATATAACTTCCTGTGCCTCATAAAGTGGTTCATATAATTCTCTGTGCCTCAGAATGTGGTCGATCTAATTTCTTGAGACTCAGAAGGTGGTTCATATAATTTCCTGTGCCTCGGGAGGTGGTTCATATAATTTCCTGTGCCTCATAATGTGGTTGATATAATTCCGTGTGCCCCAGAAAGTGATTCATATAATTCCATGTACCGGAGGTACTTGCACGTTAACTATTCCACTAAAAACACTCTCCCAGCTTCTTGAGTGGCTGAGGTAAGTAAAGAAGAGGGGAAGAGAGATGTAATTAAGTAAAATATGGTTTGTTAGGAATAGTCATTATCGTCAAGTTGTTGGTTTTTCTTATTTATCAATAAGTTTGTTCTTTCTGGTGCCTACCCTTTTTTTGCATTTTAAACTCATAGGTTGTAATAGTCATTCCATTTTTATAAGAAAATAGTATTAAGTGACCCTAATAATAGTCGAAAAGTGGCTGAAAGATTTGACCTCCAAGAGTGAGTTTTGCAAGGAATTGTTGGCAAAGTTCTCTTATTCCCTTTAGATCCTTGAACGTATTGCAAATATATGATGCTGTTTAGTTCTTTTGGAGCACTAAATGAGTTCGTGTCTACACAAATCAGTCTCGTTTAAAACAGTGGAAGTGATGAGAGATACGATGCCGTTAAAATAGAAAATTGTTGTGGATGCTAAAGGCCCTAACCGAGTGAAAGAACCGCTTCCGATTATAGCAAGGTTAAGCTACATTGGGTGTGGCAAGTTCTGGATCGCTTTCACGCAGGCTGCGTTAGTATGTAGACACCAGTGGTTCGGATCCCACGTTAATTAGTAGGTCTGAAATCCAGTGAGAAATAAAAGGTATCTTCATTGAATGCAAAGGTCGGAGGTCAACCTCCATCCCAATTTTTTTTTGTTTTGTTTTTTGTGATGTCAACAAAGCCGACGGAATCTACAGGATTGTATACAAAGGTTTATCCGGTATACAAACTCACATAAATACTCATTAGAAGTCCCTCCCCCCATGGGGTCGGCATGATTCAAAGCAACTACCAACATTGATGGAGAGGGTATGGGAAAGCCCCACCCATTACACCTATTGTGTAATGTGATCGCAGGAAAAAAACTTCCGATTGCGTGGCTTCCTGAGACAGCGACCACTAACCGGTTTATCCGTCTTTTACAACATGCATTAAAAGACAGTATGGGTATTCTTCGTGCCCCACATGTATGCGAAAATACACATATATTCTTGTAGTTATAAGGACTATAGCGACGGAAATTCGGATGATTTATAAAACTCTATAAGTAGGCAATGTTGTATCTATGGCAACCTAAATTTGGTTGATCTGTAAAACGATATGACTAGGTATTGTGGTATCTTTGGCAACTTAAATTCAGTGAACTGCAAAATGATATGACTAGGTATTGTGGTATCTCTGGCAACCTAAATTCGGTTGATCCGCAAAACAATATGACTAGGTATTGTGGTATCTTTGGCAACTAAAATTCGGTTGATCTGCAAAACGATATGACTAGGTATTGTGGTATCTCTGGCAACCTAAATTGGGTTGATCTGCAAAACGATATGACTAGGTATTGTGGTATCTCTGGCAACCTAAATTCGGTTGATCTGCAAAACAATATGACTAGGTATTGTGGTATCTTTGGCAACTTAAATTCGGTTGATCGGCCAAATGATATGACTAGGTATTGTGGTATATCTGGCAACCTAAATTCAGTTGAACTAAAAAACGATATGAGTAGGCAATGCCGTACCTATGGCAACAGAAATTCGGTTGATTTGCATAAAGCTATGACTAGGCATTGTGGTATCTATGGCAACAAAAATTCGTTTGATTTGCCAAACTTTCATGCAAGAGGCGAAACTACTGCAATCGCGTATACATCGGTTCATTCACGGAAGCCAAAGCACTCCCGTCCCCCGAAACAATGAAATTATTTTAATTTCCTAATAAACTTAATCTCTTAGGCGACATTTGGCTGTAATATAATTTGAAGAATTTTGCTTATCACGAAAGGTGATTTCATTTATCAAATCGGCAGCTGAACATTGAAATTTCAATCTGGAATCAATCGAAAGTTGCAGTTGCATTCCAGTCCAAATGGCAGTTCTTGACCTAATCTCGTTTAAAAAAAAAGGTCGACCAAGAACTTTATATCGCCTCTGGGTTCAATAAGGTATAATTTCAAAATCAGTAGCTAAGTTACATTATCCAAAAGTTCATTGACAGGTAACACCTAAAGATAATTATCGAATAACGTAACATACAAAACATAATTAGCAAAGTAGAACACGACCAACCCCTTAAAAAGTAACATCTAATTTTGATGGTGAACTCATTTTTCCTCGCGACGAACCTGCGCGCGCAGCTTTATGCGCAGCCTCTAGTCTTTGACATACAAGGAATCTGTGTCAGCTATAATTAAATTATTGAGGTAATTTTATAATAAAGATCGAATAGAAGAAGAAATCTGGAATCTGTCCAAATATCTCCATGAAGGTAGAACAGAGAACAAAGATATCTCGGGTTGCTGAAGGACTTTTTTTATAGGAATGGTCTATTCATGAGAGTGATGACAGGTTGACGAGTACGCGTTGATAGGGGTAAATGGCTTACAAGATTGTTAAAATTGTTACATGATTGTTCCATATGCTACGAGATTCTTCCAATGGTTAAAAGATTGTTCCATTTGTTACAATATTATTCCAATTGCTACAAGATTGTTCCATTTGTTACAAGATTCTTCCATTTGTTACAATATTTTTCCAAGTGTTACAATATTATTCCATTTGTTACAATATTGTTCAAATTGTCACGAGATTCTTCTAATTGTTACAATACTGTTCCATTTTTAACAGATTTTTCCATTTGTTAGAAACTGTTCCAATTGTTACAAGATTGTTCCAATTATTTCATCCATTTCTTTAACGAAACACATGAAGGCGTTGCTTCTCGTCGAGACATCCAGGGGGCTGTCCATGCGAAGAACAAATCCCTGAATCTAAATCGAACTTTCCGAGGGTTCTTTTAACTTAACAGCCGACGAATCGATGTATCCGTCATCATCTCTGTCAGCTCATTCATGGTAACTACAAACATACCACAATCCTTGAATTCTAAGGGCCAGAAATTTAAATCATCACCCTTTCCTCCCCCATTATTGGTTCTTTAACCCCATTCAAAGGTGTTCCGGAAGAACTTCTCTCTTCTTCGTCGTCAGCTTGTTAGCCCGTCTTCTTCGGGAACAAAGATGTTCCGGAAGAACAAAAATATAAATAAGATCAAGAATGCGCACCTTATCCAGAAGACAGCTCCCACGCTCGTATAATTTGTTACAGTTCCCCCCCCCCGCCCTCCACATGGGGCATCATTTGAGACGTGGAATACCATTAAGCAATTGACATCTAGAGGATCGCGTGTCCCCCATGCCTCAACACTCTTAGTTAGTGATCTGCCGCCCCAATACCACGCCGAGGCATCTACATATTTTCACTTCTATCTTCACTACATTTTTAAAGAACTCGCCTTGCAATCTTTCTCCGGGAGATGCCCTCGTTGGTTTCCATGAATCAATCTAATTTGATCAATTTCAAATAAAAAAGTTCAGGACAAAAATATTAGCCAGCACAAATCCATTGCGCCCCAACATTCACGTCTTTTCATCGAACCTTAAATACACTCTTCTTTAGATGGCAGAATCCTTCAATGGCAGGTTCCTTTGATAGCACATTCATCCAATGACAGATTAATTCAATGGCAGAGAGTTTTGATGATAGATTTTTTCGATGGCAGATTCATTGCAGGTTCCTTTGATAGCACATTCATCCAATGACGAATTCATTAAAATGGCAGAGAGTTTTGATGACAGATTCTTTCGATTGCAGATTCATTCAATGGCAGGTTCCTACGGTAGTCTGCCAGCGTCGCGGTACCGGGTTCGATCCTGGCAAGAGCGGATACATAGGTCAGCGCACGGAGAGATCTGTCTACCAATTGGTGGACGCGCGGCACTTTGGTGGGTAGATCTTACACTTCTCATCACACACAGCCAATCACAACACTGCTTTCTTTCCTTTCCCGTCTTCGCAGCACAACACACACTCTCTCTGTTTAAAGGAATCATGCCGATAGGTATCGATATCCACATACCCCTGGCGCAGAACAGGTCCCTCTGACCATGGGCGACGAAGATTCAACCTGAACGTCAAAACAAATTTCCTAGCACCTCTCCCTAAAGAGGACCGGCCTCTGGTGCCCTCGGGCTCAGCAGCGATTGTCATACTGACCTTTATGTCTATTTCATTATCCGGTTGGGTATCCTTCTGGATAAAGGCAGGTTGGCAAACCACTACTACAATGGAATATTTCTTAAACACTATATTCATGCGATGGCAGATTCTTTCAATGACAGCTCGCTCGTATGGCAGAATCTTCGATGACAGATCATCCCAATGGCAGATTCGTGGATAAGAAGCACAACCCTACAGATTCATCCCCAGAAGAGCCGTTTGGCTTCGCCGAGGGGATTTTAGGTGCATCATGAACAGCTAATCAGAGGCATTGCTCGCCTCCCGGACCAAAACCACTACAAGCCCCGGAGAGTTGCGTGCCCTCTTGGTCCATAGCATCTCCAAAACAATCTTTTTTTTAGAATTCCATGGCTACTATAAAACCACAAATTTCACTTCACTTAACTTTATCAACTTTATTCACGAATCTCTCCTCACATACTCTCATAGTGATATACTCTCGTTGGTTTTCGATTATTGGTGTTATTCTAATAATAATAATAATAATAATAATAATAATACTCGTCAAACAACCTAGTGGGCACATGGTCGAATGGGAATGGACAGCACTAAATCACCCACTCTACCACGACTCCAATGCCGATAAGTGCCCCAAATCCCTTAATACATCAACAATAAAACCCCAGAATTTGAAGGCATCAGCAATCAAACCCACAAATCCCTCAGGACATCAGAAATCAAATCGCAGAAACTCTGAGGACATCGGTAATCCTATTCCCAAATCCCTGATGAAATCAGCAATCAAATCACAAAATCACTGAGAACATTAGCAATTAAGTTCACAAATCACTGAGGAGATCAGCAATCAAATCATAAAATCAACGAAGACATTAGCAATAAAATCACACAATCAATGATGATATAAAAAATAAATCTCAAAATCTCTGAAGACATCGGCAATCAAATCCCAAAATTCCCGAAGTGATCAGCAAACAAATCCCCAAATCCACCAGGACATCGGCAATAAAATCTCAGAGTCCATGAGGACATCAGCAATAAAATCCCAGGATCCTTGAGGACAATAGCAATCAAATCCCCAAATCCACGAGGACATCGGCAATAAAATCTCAGAGTCCATGAGGACATCAGCAATAAAATCCCAGGATCCTTGAGGACAATAAAAATCAAATCCCCAAATCCACGAGGACATCGGCAATAAAATCTCAGAGTCCATGAGGACATCAGCAATAAAATCCCAGGATCCTTGAGGACAATAGCAATCAAATGCCCAAATCCACGAGGACATCAGCAATAAAATATCAGAGTCCATGAGGACATCAGCAATAAAATCCCAGGATCCTTGAGGACAATAGCAATCAAATCCCCAAATCCACGAGGACATCAGCAATAAAATCCCAGGATCCTTAAGGACAATAGCAATCAAATCCACGAGGACACCATCAATCCATTCCTCAAATCCCTTAGAAGGCGCCACGCGAGTTTCTATTTTAGTCCAACGCAGGACGGTGGCTTGTTATTCTAACCTCTGAGGTCAGTGAGGCATTTTGATCCAAATCCCAACGCCGCCATCGGACCACTGACCGCACCCGATGCGCCTTAGCTTCATTCAAGATGGAAGGGGCGATTGCGCTAAGGCCGTCCCTTGCCCCTCGTGCCTCACCGACTCTCGCTTCATTTTCGGAAATGAGGCGACGGCAGTTTATTCGAGAGGCGAGAAAGGCTTAGTGCGGGTCTCGGGAGAGTTGGGTGCTCTTTTGGTCCCTAGTGGTCCAAGCTGCTTACTTAGGCTATGAATCTTCCACACATTTAACTTCACACCTCTCTTTATGTACCTCTCCCCACAATCTTTCTGGCGGAGATGCCTTCGTTGGTTTTTGCTATTTAAAACTAATAAATAATAATATTTTTTTAGTAATTTATTAAAATAATAAAGCGAAAACCAAGGAGAAGAGTTCCACCAAAAACTTGGGGAAGAGGGATGAGTGTTAAAGTTGGGGGAGTGAAGACTGTGGGGAATGTGTAGAGCCCTAGTAAACTAATTTAAACACCACAGAGAAATAAGACGAACAACTCTCCCCCTGTACATTTGGCAACGAAAGCAGGTCCCTTTGCAGGAAACAGAGAAGAAAGGGAATTTATATAACCCACGAGTGCATTTAACTTGACGGAAACAAATTAAGCAATAAACATAGATGTAAGAAAGGGTGGATAGCGAATCCCGTTAAACCTAGCAACCTACAGATAGCACATTACTAAAGAAAAAAATACAAATTAAATCCTCTCACGAATTATAACGAGATATCTCGTTTAATTAATAAGATTTTTTTTAATTTACGAGATATCTCGGACATTTGTTTAGCGAAGTTTGCATTTTGAGTAGAGACCGAGATTTTTCGGGATTTTTCTTACGTCTGGCACCAAATGACTCGCATTCGTTTAGGTGATCGTATAGCTAAAATATATTAACCAGCCATCAGCTTCAGCACATCATCACCAGAAGTCGTCGTGATCTCGGAGATTTGATACAAATTTCCTTGCTCGTCCCCTCGCCACGGATCAGGAGGCAAGTGAATCGGTAAGCCCGAAGGAACGTCTTTCGCCACAAATCCCTGCAAAGGAACACCCAAACCACGAAGCAAACTTGACATCCAGCCGGCAGCAAGTCGCTCAGTCGATGCCCCCCCCCCCCCCGCCCTAATAAAAATACCTTTATTTCTCGGCATATCATTAGTGGAATGATTTACTAAAACTCCCCACTCTCTGCCCGGCCCTGTTTTTGCTCCGTGAACGTAACTCACACACAGAGTTCCATCGCAACCATGCCGTTCTATTTAGGTAGGGCATAATTGTGAATTTGGGGGAAAGGAGGTTTGAGGCTTATCTTACTGTTGAACCCAAAGGAAGGAGCAACCCTGGATCGTGAGTCAATTACGAACGCGGGGAGGGTTAACACCTCACCCTGCGGTACCGTGGAAGACCACAGAGGTAGACACTACCGTATCTGTGCTATCTCGGATGTAACTGATGAATTTAAAAACGCAATAGAGTGGGCGGCAGCCCGATTGGAGTCAGTCGATTCGGGCTCCAAACATCATCAAGTCCGCCATGTTTTCACCCCTCCCTGAGGACTCCATCCAGGTTTATACTCACTATCCCCATTAATCATCACATCCCGAGTCATTGTTTCGTGTAGGCGACCGGCGGCTGGGCTGGAAACACCCTTCTACAAGCCAATAGCAAGCTTCCCAACCCTAGTAATGGGTTCTCGTTTAAAACTATTACATAACACACAAAATACATGTACCATTACACCGCAAGACATACTTCAATTAGCCAACACACACGACACCCCAATCACAAATCTAATACAAGCACACACAGGCTGTATACTCGTCTTCAGGTCACATGAAGACGCACACAAATTCCACGAACTCACTACAGAGACATTCACCAAACTCGAACAACACACTAGACTACCCGACGAACGGGCAAAGAAATACCAGATACGAATACTAAAGACAAAACCTTTATGGTTGGTACATAGACCAAAAACATAGTCACCCGCCTCAGGTAGGTGTGCAGTAAAGAAGTCATTCAAGACTTCTATTTTAACCGTACCAAGTAAAAGGCGGTCATCACAGTATCAGATGAACAAAACAAGAATACGCTGCTAGACCAAGGCATCAAGGTCTGTGGCACCCTCATAAAACTCACAATAGAGAAACACACCTTAACATCAAACCCAAACACTGCTGTTACAAAATCTGACATGAGACACAAACATGTTAAGAAGACCTTGTCTGTTTAAGATTCAGCATAATAGGCCACCATTATACCAGCTGCACAGCCACCTCCCATCAGTGCCTCAACTGTGTCGCCGCCATACCAACCCCCTCCCCAGCTGCAGCCCCGATACCAACACATGCACTCACCCTACCTCAAACACCAGAACAAACTCATAACACCTTCTTCAAGACACACCTGGCCACCGTGCTTTCCACGGTTTTAAAGGACATGTCCGAGGGTAACCTCTGCCTATACAACAACGTCAACGAGCTTTATGCCTCGCACGGACTCAGGCAAATCACCTTCTTAGAAAAGGTGTTCGCCCTAAAACACGAACATAGAAACAGGAAACCCGCACTCGTCCCTACAGCGGTAAGCACGTACACACACCACTCCAGATCAAACACACACCCAGCTCCTCACGTGCCATGAACTCACGTCCATGCCCCTCCACGCTCTTTTTCCTTTACCACACTTACCCCTGTTTCCTCTGCACCCCCTCCTCTCACTATTGTCTAGACTCCCCCTGCGGTCCCCCCTGCTCCTGTCCTACTAGCCCTGCTGCTCTGCCAGCTACTCCTGCTTCCCCTACCGTCGCCCCTTCCCACTACTCTCCTTCTTCCTCCTCTGCAAAAAAACCTTTTACCTCTGCTTGCAAGCCTCCTTTAACTACTCATAATTCCCCATCTTCTGTACCAAAACCTTCTACCTCTGCTTCCAAGCCCCCTTCCACAACTACTCCCCTCTCCTATGTACTAAGACCTACCTCTGCCTTCAATCCCCCTTTCACTATTCCTACTTCGTTTCGAAAGGACATCGCAAGGTTGGAACGCGTACAATCTAGGGCAACCAAACTGATTCACTCTATCCGACATAAAAGTTCTGAGGATAGACTAAGGGAATTAAATCTATTATCGCTGGAAACCAGTAGACTGCGTGGTCAGCTCATCGAAGTTTTCAAAATACTTCAAGGGTTCGACAATGTTGACTACCGGTATATTTTCACACTGAGTGAGAACAGAACGCGCAATCACGGCTTTAAACTTGAACTGAAGCGTTACAACCGCAATATGTGTGGAAATTTTTTCACGTACAGTATCTGCGGTAAGTGGAACACACTTGCAGTGGAAGTTGTCAACAGTGAATCTGTTGACCAGTTCAAGTCAAGACTAGACACAGTCTTGAGAAGTGGCCGTTTAGGGACGCAAAACAATTGAGCAACCATGTGCCCGCTCGATTGCTAGTCGAAAAGTACCCTCTTTGAATGGACCGTAAGGTCTCCTAGGGTACTCTCTTTCCTTATAATCCTCCTTCCAAGCACCCTTCCACTACGCCTACTCCTCCATACTCTGCACCCAAACCTTCTACTTCTGCTTCCAAGCCCCCATCCACTTTCTCATCCCCCTTCTAATTGTCCTACTTTCCTCTTTCACTGTCTACACCACCGTACCCACATCCTCCACTCACTCTACCACCTCGTCCTACTGTCTCAAATACTCCTCACACCGTACCCACCCCCAATCCCACTGCCCCAAGTACATCAAAATCAACACATTCCACTCCCACCAAACCTCACCCGACACAAACACGTGTGAAGGTGGTCGCCCTCACCCACATTCTCATGGCAACTCAAGAGACCGCGAAGAGAAATGCGTCTGTTGATAGCCCAGCACCACCAGCACTTCGTTACAGACCATAGTTCGTCTGATCGTAGTGCAACTAAACGTACACAATTGACATGATATTCGCCATACTGTCGCCAATTGGGTACTTAATACACAATAACCAGATATCATATTACTGAATTCCATCAGTTTCCCCCCCCTCAACAGCAAACTCCGCAAGGCAGGCTACTACACGTACTTAACACCAGAGGCACCGCACCAATGCCCAGCAATCCTAGTTAAGCGGTCAATACACCACTTCCCCAAACACGCAAGGCAATTTCTTTCTAATGGACACAATCAAGACCGCTAGGGACAGATATACACCACAAAAACATACACTCCCATCAAACACTTCACGTACTCCATAAACACACAAGCCTTCATTACACTCTAAAAAAACCACTATACCAGAGTTTAAAGACAACAGAACATCACTCTCTTATGTACGTTCCCGCATCCTACAGTGCGTGCAGTTAGACCGAAATCGCCAGTGGCGCAAGGTGGTCCACACTGCGAATGACGCCCACTGCACTGACCCTTTCTTCTTCTGGCGGCGCGTACGAAGTATGCTTGGTACGGACCCACAAAACCAATAACTAAACTCTCACTAACACTGACGACACCCTCGACGAATTTAGCTCCCACTGGGACACGGTTCACACACATAACTCTCCAAAACCACACGCAAGAAAGCACTTCCAAGAAGTTCAGGAGTGGTGTTGACTCCACGCCGATGAGCTGGATCACGCCAATCTGATACAAATGGAGGTGCTCGACAACAGAAACATATTAACTACTTCTATCAACGTCGATAAAACAAAAAACTATATCAAGTTAACACAAAAACGTGCCCTCGGCCCTTCCGGCCTTCCAGCCTTCCAGCTACCTTTATACACCACCTCCCTGAAACAATTTACCCCACACTACACAATACCACGCTTGCCTCTGAGCACTTTCCAAAGAATATTCAAAAGATCTCATAACATTCTACTCCACAAAAAAAAGACATGACACCCCTCCCTCCACAACTACAGGCTTATTGCTCTTTTCGAGCATCTAGGCAAGATACTTGAACGAAAGGTCAACAACCGACTGGGGAACTTCCTTGAGAAAAGGGACTGCTTCTCCTCTTGCAATATGGCTTCAGGAGAGGTCGGTCCACCCAGGCGGTTATGATCATCGTTCATGATTTCATACAAAAGGCACAACAAGCATGACTAAAGGCACTCTCAATCTGGAATGACCTGGAGAAAAGGCTTTTAACAAAGTGTGGCACGAGGGACTCGGTTGGAAACTAGCCAACAACACGGAGCTCCCTCTCAGTAGTAGAAGGCTTTTCTCCCGCAACTCACGCACCGTAGATGTCGCATTAAATACAATATAACAACATCACGGCTATTTACACCACGTTCAGGCGTACCCCAGGGTAGTGTACTGGCACAGAAACTCTACATCATGTAAACTAACGACACTCCACGCCCACCTGAAGACTGCAGACACACATACAGACTGTCCTACGCCGACGACGAGCCTATACTTGCCTGCGGCGGTGGACCAGACATAATCGTACACCATGCACAAACTACATTAAAAATGAAGACAGAGTATGATGACGAGTGGTTCATTGCTACGAGCCCTCAGAAAACATAGATTCAAAACATACAAATATATACACACAGACCGGACCTCAACCACCCAAACCGCACTAGACTGACATATTCACCAAATACTAAAATCTTAGGGGCATCATTGACAAGTTCCTAAGATTTCATACACACCAAACCATTACTTAGACAAGAGCTAAAAACATAAGCAAGAAGCTGTGCAGGTTCTACCTTGCCAGCAAAAAAATTTAACTCCACCTATACAAAACTCTTGTCAGACCACTCTTTATCACACAAGACAGAGGGAAGAACAGTGCATTCAGAACTCTGCTCTGAAGCGCGCCTCTAGCTCCCCCATGTACACCAACATGGCCCCACTACACCAAAGCAAAAAGCTAATACCACTAAACAGCTAAGTCTACATGTGTTTAATGAAACAACTGGGGACACTTGCAAGAAACCTCATAAATACGCGCATACATACAAGACATAACGCTGCGGAGGAACGAAGGTATCTCGCAGCAAGAGACTACCCAGAACCAAGACCTATACACACATAAATATATCAGCAACGCAAATGGTGCGTTTCCATAAATGATCCTCTCCCTTCCGCTAACCCTCCCTCCAGCCGCTCCAGCCATGCTTTATAAGCATAAAGACACATAAACAACAGCCTGGATCGGTGTATAGTCACCGACCTTTTTAACTCTCCTTATCCCCTCTTAATTTTTTCCGGACCATTTCCTCTCCGACTGCACGATCCTCTGTGGACTCCACAATGATCCCTATCTATTCTTTCTATACATAGATTGATTGATTGAGAAGTTATAGAGACAACGTTAACTTTGCTTGCTAACTTTTATTTCCTCTCGCCTCTGGATCAGGAGTCAAGCGAATAGGGAAGCTACGTGCAGAGTGTCATTGGACTTTACTTCAAGCATGCGACCTTACCACCAGCTGACAGTCGATCCCAGACTCCCCCTCCCCCGAGTATTATAATATATTATTTGGGCCGTCAATAAACATGATGGCCTAAATGCCCACCAAGCCTTCCCGTTTCGCCGGAATTTCGCACCGTTTTGACTCCACACATATAAGAAACTATCGAGGGCACCACTGCTGGGAAGTTTGTAAGGAGAGGCTTGTAAGTAAAGTTACTAGAAGTTAAATGTGTGAATTTTCATACATAGTCCGATTATTTTAAAAAGGAGAATAATTTGTGTGCTTAAGACCAGAGACGCTCGCATCTCTCCCTAATATATCGATCATCTAATATTAAGGCAGATCCTCTTGAAACGTTGGGTCTAGAAGGGCTCCCAATTCTCTTACGTCAGCTGGAGCATTGTTGCTCACGCAACACCAGGTACCACCGTGCAAGTCGAAGACTCCTAAAGCAAGTGATACCCATTATCATATAATATAATAGGTGATGCTAAGGCGAGTAAGGTAAGTGGGGCACTATCATCATCTCCAGGGACAAGTTTGGTTGTGTATGAAGATCAGTAACTCACCTCATGGGTTTAAATCTCGATGTTCAGAAGCGGGAGGGGGGGAGGGTCATATATTTTTTCTTTAAAAGTTACCTGTAGGAAGAATAAATCAACTCCAAAGAAAGTTTGTCACCTCAATTTTAAAAGACCAAGGTCAACTGTTCTCTACGTCTGCTGTTCCAAATGGTCATGAGGATCCTCTGTATAAAAGACCAAGAAAGACGAACTGTTCATTAAATCTGGTCTGAATGTTCAAAAGCAGCCTTTGTTAAAAGAGTTAGAAGGATCAACTGTTCAGTA
The DNA here is from genome assembly GCA_963969495.1 of Ceratothoa steindachneri. Classification (NCBI taxonomy): domain Eukaryota; kingdom Metazoa; phylum Arthropoda; class Malacostraca; order Isopoda; family Cymothoidae; genus Ceratothoa; species Ceratothoa steindachneri. The sequence goes on along the minus strand of OZ018320.1, from coordinate 120,526,680 downwards.
AGTCTGCTGCTCCGAATGGTCAAGAGGAGCCTTTGTTAAAACACCAAAAGGATCAACTGTTCACTAAATCTGGCCCGAATGTTCAAAAGCAGCTTTTATTAAAAGATCAAGAAGTATAAAACTGTTCTCTAAGTCTGGTGCTCAAAATGCTCAAGAGTACCCTTTGTTAATAGACTAAGAACGATCAAGTGTTTACTAAATCTAGTCTGAATTTTCAAGAGCAGCCATTGAAAAAAAGACCAAAAAGTATCAAATATTCACTAAATCTGGCCTTAATATTCAAGGCCAAACTTGGTTAAAAGACTAAGGATGATTAACTATTCACTAAATCTAGTCTGAATGTTCAAGAGCATCCTTTGTTAAAGACAAAAAAAAGGATAAAATATTCACTAAATTTGGCTTTAATGTTCAAGGGCAACCTTTGTTAAAATACGAAGAACCACCAACTGTTCACAAAAGCAGATCCCAATGTCCAAAAGTAGCCTTTGTTAAAAGATCAAGAAGGAGAAACGGTTCAATATATCTGGTCTGAATGTTCAAGAGCATCCTTTGTTGAAAGACCAAAATGATCAACCTTTCACTAAATCTGATCTGAATGTTCAAGAGCAGCCTTAATTAAAAGACCAAGAAGGTTCAAGTGTTTACTAAATCTGGTGTGAATGTTCAAAACCAGCCTGTGTTAAAAGACCAAGCAAGATTAACTGTTCACAAAATCTGGTTTGAATGTTTTAAGAGCAACCTTTTTTTTAAAGACCAGGAAGGATAAACTGTTCAGTAAATCAACTGATAATATTCGAGAGCAGCCTTTGTTAAAAGACCAAAAAGGAACAACTGTTCACTAAATCTGGTGTGAGTGTTCAAGAGCAGCCTTTGTTAAAAGACCAGGAAGCATTAACTGTTTACAAAATCTGGTCTGACTGGTCAAGAGCAGCCGTTGTTATAAGATCAAGAAGGAATAATTGTTTACTAAATCTGGTCAGAATGATCAAGAGCAGCTTTCGTTAAAAGATCAAGATGGATCAACTGTTCACCACATCTGGTCTGAATGTTCAAGAGCAACCTTTATTAAAAGACGAATAAGGATAAAATGTTCACTAAATCTGTTCAGAATGTTCAAGAGCAGCCTTTGCTAAGAGACCAAAAAGGATCAAGTGTTAACTAAATCTGGTGTGAATGTTCAAGAGCAGCCTTCGTGAAAAAATCAAGAAAGATCAAGTGTTCACTAAATCTGATCTGAATGTTCAAGAGCAGACTTTGTCTAAAGATCAAGAATCATCAACTGTTCACTATATCTAGGCTTAATGTTCAGGAGCAGCCTATGTTAAAATATGAAGATCGATCAACCGTTTACTAAATCTGATCTGAATGTTGAAAAGCAGCCTTTGTTAAAAGATCAAGAAGCATCAACTGTTCACTAAATCTGCTCTGAATGTTCAAGAACAGCCTTTGTTGAAAGATCAAGGATGGTCAACTGTTCACCATATCTGGTATTTATGCTTAGAAGCATCCTTTGTTAAGAGAAAAAGACCAAGACGGATAAATTGTTCACTCACTTTGATCTGAATGTTCAAGAGCAGCCTCTTTTAAAAGACAGGTAAAGATGAACCGTTAACCTAATCTCGTCTGAATGTTCAAGAGCAGCCTTTTTTAAAAGATCAAAAAATATCAACTCTTCACTAAATCTATTAGGAATGTTCAAGAGCAGCCTTTGTTAAAAGACCATGAAGGATCAATTGTTCACTAAATCTGGTCTGAATGTTCAAGTGCAACCTTTGGTAAAATACAAAGAATGATCAACTGTTCACTTAATCTGGTCTAAATTTTCAAGAGCAGCCTCTGTTAAAAGATTAATAAGTAACAACTCTTCACTAAATCTGATCTGAATGTTCAAGAGCAGCCTATGTTAAAAGAAGAAGAATGATAAACTGTTTACTAAATCTGGTCTGAATATTGGAAAGCAGCATTTTTTAAAGAAAGGGAAAGATGAACTGTTCACTAAATCTGGTCTGTCTAAATGTTCAAGAACAGACTTTCTTAGAGGATCAAAAAAGATCAACTGTTCACTAAATCTGGTCTCAATGTTTAAGAGCAGCCTTTCTTTAAAGACTAAGAATGATACTCTATTCACTAAATCTGGTCTAATGCTTAAGAGCAGCCTTTCTTAAAAGATCAAGAAAGATCAACTGTTCCCTAAATCTGGTCTGAATGTTCAAAAGCAACCTCTTTTAAAAGACAGAGAAAGATGAACAGTTTCACTAAATCTGCTCTGAATGTTCAAGAGCAGCCTTTTCCAAAAGACTAAGAATGATCAATTGTTCACTAAAGCTGGTATGAATGTTCAAGAGCAGCCTTTGTTAAAAGACCAAAAAGGGTCAATTGTTTACTAAATTTGGCCTGAATGTTCAAGTGCAGCCTTTGCTAAAAGACCAAGAATGATCAACTGTTCACTAAATCTGTTCTGAATGTTCAAGTGCAACCTTTGTTAAAAAAAAACAAGAATGATCAACTGTTCACTTAATCTGGTCTGAATGTTCAAAAGATCAATAAGTATCAACTCTTCACTAAATTTGATCTGAATGTTCAAGAGCAGCCTATGTTAAAAGATGAAGAACGATCAACCGTTTACTAAATCTGGTCTCAATGTTGGAAAGCAAGCTTTTTTAAAGATCATGTATGATCAACTGTTCAATAATTCTGGTCTGTCTGAATGTTCAAGAACAGACTTTCTTGGGAGATCAAGAAAGATCAAATGTTCGCTAAATCTAGGCAAAATGTTCAAGAGCAGCCTTTATTTAAAGACTAAGAAAGATATTCTGTTCACTAAATCTGGTCTAATGCTCAAGAGCAGTCTTTGATAAAAGATCAAGAAGGATCAACTGTTCCCTAAATCTGGTCTGAATGTTCAAAAGCAGCCTCTTTCAAAAGACAGGGAAAGATGAACTGTTTTACTAAATCTGCTCTGAATGTTCAAGAGCAGCCTTTTTCAAAAGACAAAAAATGATAAACTGTTCACTAAAGCTGGTATGAATGTTCAAGAGCAGCCTTTATTAAAAGACCAAGAAGGATCAATTGTTCACTAAATCTGGTGTGAATGTTCAAGTACAGCCTTTGTTAAAAGACCAAGAATAATGTACATGTTTACTTAATCTGGTCTAAATGTTCAAAATCAGCCTTTGTTAAAGGATCAAGAATGATCAACTCTTCCCTAAATCTGGTCTGAACGTTCAAATGCAGCCTCCTTTAAAAGACAAGGAAAGATGAACCGTTCACTAAATCTCCTCTGAATGTTCAAGAGCAGCCTCTTTTATCAGACTAAAAATGAGCAACTGTTCACTAAATCTGTTAGAACGTTCAAGAGCATCCTCTGCTAAAAGACCATGAAGGATCAATTGTTCACTAAATTTGGTCTGAATGTTCAAGTGCAACCCTTGGTAAAAGACAAAGAATGATCAACTGTTCACTTAATCTGGTCTCAATGTTCAAGAGCATCCTTTGTTTTAATGTCAAATCAGAGAATAATATTTTCAATTTTGACTACCAAACGCATCTAGAAATCGTAACCCAAAAAGAGCTTGTCAGCCCCTCCTCGTAGATTGTCAAAATGGCTAGGTAAAAACTAGGAATATTAGTCAGGTTCGTCCTTGATTAACGGATCTATCCAATTTAGTTTCGTAACCATTCAGGTTATCCTTAAACCATTTTATAGAATCGATATCGAAAACCATCCTAGGTTGTTCATCGCAAGAGTTTACAACTTAATAAAGAAAAATTCCTTCGCTGAACTTGTTTTGATTATATCAATGTGTTTTTACATGAAATGACCTACTTTACGAACCCTCCGGGATAACCTTGACCCTTCAACCGAAAGAGCAAAGAATTGCCAATTAAAATGCAGCTCATGCACTCGAAGTGCGAGGTTGCCATAGCAAGGATTAGAGACCTTCTCACTCACATTTGTGTTTCTTGCATGGATGAGAAGCGTCTAGTAGGCATGTCGGACATAGTATGAAGGACGCTATAGTCAATACAGTGTAAAAAAATGGGATAACTATGAGATTAAAATGTATATTTGTTTACAATGCAACCTTATATATTCCATTGCTTCATCTTGCCTTGTTATGGTTACATGGTTTCTTTTTTCTTTTATGGATGATTAATTATGTTAGCAGCGTTTTCTTATGACAAATGGGGACTGCTTCCACGCCATGACCGAAAATGGGCCAATGTGATTAATGGTGGGGTGAGTGCTTGAATAGGGTCGGCATTGGAGAGGCTTCTATGTATGGGAGCAATCGTGCTGTGGCACCCACCTTAAAATATACACTAGAGGTTAAGGGGCGGGTGGTAAAAAGAAAACCAAAATCGTTTTGCAGTCACTTTAAACAATAAAGTGACTGCAAACTATATAATTTTCATCACACGCCAATATTATCTCTATTTCGTGTTAATTCCTTAGTAATGTTATTGCCATAACCAAATAATTCCCGGACTAACCTTGGAAGAACCTTGGCAATTATATTATTCGAAAGAGAATGTAAAACAACATAAGGGTTTCAAATTCGTTAGAATTGGCGGAATAGTTACAATGTTATTACCAAAACAAAAAAAACGACCGACAGAGTGAGATGCAGAGTTGCACGTGACTAACATCTGAAAATGAATCTCGTGAAGGCAAGAATCATCACAAAACGGGCATCTGGTGGCTCACAAAACACAGAAATTAACAGCCAGTAGATTGGTCAGAAAACCCATGAATGCATTGCATTGCAAATAAGGTGAAGTGAGAGAAAAACTTTAACTAGGTCCTCGGTAGACGAAATTCTGAGACATGGTAGATACAATAAAGAATCTAAAGTCGAATTCAGCTTATGGTGTGGCGGGTACAAGACAAGAGATGGTCCATAAATCAACCGTGATTCAAATTAAGCCACCTCTCGCTTGGAAAAAAAAACAGATGCTATAGATGAGCCATGGTGGACTAGAAGGAAATCCAGCCTGAACGTGCAAGTGCTGGGAGATTTCCACTCATACAGAAAACAGGACGAGAATATACAAATAAAATTGAAATAAAAGAGAAGATAGCGGTAGAGTAAAGTTGAAATAAAGTAAAAAAAGATCAGAACTCAACAACCAAGAATGGTGCGCCAAGTAATTGCTCATATCTCCTCTTGGAACTTTATAGCACTTCAGGCTGTTCCCTTTAAGTTCATCTTGGCTGACTGGTAACACCTGCGCTTCTCATGTCTGAGGTAACTCAATCGAATCCTAGTGTAGACGACTTATCCCAACTCATTAACGCCAATTAGAAAAATCATAGGTCAAATAAGCATAATGTCCTCAAAACAACAACGGAAATCATTTAAATGAACCTCCAGGAACTCCGAATTGCTGTATGTCCAAATTCTCTGCATGAAGGAAGAAAATTATTTAATTCGCCAGTATTTCCAATTTCTCCGCATGAGAGATGACAATTCTTTTATTAGCTTGTATGTCCCACTTCTCTGCATCACAGAAGATAATTCGTTCATTAGGTGGCATATGCCGATTCTGTGCATGAGAAAATACGATTCTTTCATTATCCAGCACACCCCAATTCTCTGTATGAAAAAAGACAATTCAGTCATTAGCCAGCAAAGCTACTTCTCTGCATGACATAAGACAATTCTTTCATTAGCCAGCATGTCCTACTTCTCTGTATGAGAGAAGACAATTCTTTTATGGGGGGGGGGGCATCCTTAATATCCCCTTTCGTTTATCTATCTATATTATACTTCATCTTGAGATTTTCTATATTTGAATCTATTTATTCCTTCTTGACTGAAGTTGCCCCTTGAAACATTGACTTCCATGTATCTGACTCTTATATATTCTTATTGGCTGAGATTCCTTCTTCTTTTTAAGTTGGTTGGGTTAGTTCTTAATCTTCGATTTTGTTTTCTCGATGTATCTTCATATTTCTTCCGCTTAACTTGTATTTATCTTGATTTGAGGATTCCTTCTTAATTCTTGATCACGTGATGATTTCTTCTTGATTCTTGATGAGTTAGCCCTTGAAATCATTTTCCTTGATTTCCGTTTTCTTCTGGAGGCGATCCATTTATCTTGAGTTGTCCTTAACGCGTTTTCCGTGGTCTCCGTTTTCTTCGTGAATTTTCTTCGTAAAAATTGTGGACTTTTGAGTTTCGATCGTGGGGACTTTGAATCCAAATGCCAGCACTCTAGCCGTCATGCTACGGCGAGTCCGTTATGAGTTGGTAATTTAATGGGCTATTTATATTCTCGCGTTGGAAGGAATTTTCTCTCTTGATACATCTTCGCACCCCTACACAGGTCCCTTGAGTTAGCTCTTGAAGTCGTTTTCTTCCGTTTTTCTTTCTTGAGACGATCCATTTTATCTTTAATCTTCTTGAGTTGTCCTTAAAGCGTTTTCCGTGGTGTCCGTTTTCTTCGTGAATTTTTTTCGTAAAAATTGTGGACTTTTGAGTTTCGATCGCAGGTCTTTGAATCCAAATGCCAGCACTCTGCCGTCACGCTACGGCGAGTCCGTTCTGACTTGGTAATTTAATGGGCTATTTATATTCTCGCTTTGGAAGGAAGTTTTCTCTTATACATCTTCGTCCCCCTACACTTTCATTAACCTGAATCTCCCCCTTCTCTGTATGATAGAACACAATTCTTTCATTATCGAGAAGGTCCCACTTTTCTGCATGAGACAAGACAATTCTCTCATTAGCCAGTATAATCTTTCATTGACTAGCGTGTCACAACTGATGTGCATGGGAAAATAAATTTCTTTCATTAACTTGCATGTCCCAATAGCCTTACATGAGAGAAGACAAATCTTTCCTTAGCCATCATGTCCCACTCTTCTGCATGAAAAAGAAAATTCTTTCATTAGCCATATTTCCCACTCTCTTGCATAACAGAATAAAATTCTTTCATTAGCTAGGATGTCAGACCCTTCGACATGATAAAAGACAAATCACTCATTTAGAGGCATGTCCAACTTCTCTGTATGAAAGAAGACATTTCTTTCATTTACCAACATGCCCCACTTATCTGGATGAGAAAAGGCCATTCTTTATTTACGCTTTATGTACGCTTCCCGAGGCAGAACTCTGGGTGCTGTTGACTTCGAGAACTTATCGGGAGAGGTTGAGTTAATCATACATCTTTTCCTCCCTACGCCTCGAAACTTTAAGGAGGCGGGGTGCTTTGGAGTAACCACCGTCTTCGAGTCACCCAGCCTAGCAGTGGGTATGGTCGTAGTAGCCGAAGCTTATTTGATTATGTCCACTATTTGGGGAGCAGCTTTATGAACTCCGGAAGATTACCTCACGAACAACTTATGGGTGTTGCCTCATGTGAGTCTAACGACTCAGTGGAGGCTCGCGGCCGTTTCGTCTTACATGAAACGGTCACGCTGGAGTAGGGATGGGAGACTTGGTTTTAGCCGGGCCTGAGTGTGAATCCTCTATGCCGCCAGTTGTACCAGGTGAACGCCCGGGGTGGGTAGAACCCGCAGAAGGGTTCCGAATGGACGCGGAAACGACTGTGCTCGTAGGCCTAGAGGGGACAATAGTAGTGGGGTTTTTTTAACATTGAGGCATAAGACGTCCCAGGAAGCGCGGGGCGCGCTAGGACCAAGTACTTAGCCTGGCAAAATGAGAGAAGATCCTAGGCCTGAACGGCCAAGATTTCCTTCTCAAGGAGATACGCACTATATTTCATCCAAGAAGCGGGGTGCGGCTCTCCGCAATTAGCACACTTGGCCACACATGATTTGGACTTATCGTGTGCGCCCTTGGGGCAACTAACCCCGACTTTGCACGTCTACAGGAGCGATTCGGATGACCGAAGCGGTGGCTGTAGTAGCACCTCCGCGGTAGTGGCCCGAATGCGTTCACGTGGTAGCGATACGAATCGGCATGCACAGACTTGGGAAGCCTGTCATAGTTGAGCGTGACGAAGAGTGGAGGGGTGGGTCTCGAGGTCCCGCCGTGTTTTATCATCACACATTCGACCTTGACCACTCTTTGGTCAGCCAGCTTTAATGTGATGTTACCTATAGAATAGTCCACGAGTTCCCTCACATAAACTACTCCTTCCACAAAGTTCACGGTAAAAGGCGGCGTCACACTCACCGGCGTGTCATCGAATGTCCAAAGAGCACTAATTTTGGCCACTTCGGAAGGATCCGACGAATTCGTCAGAATGCTCCCGTCCGAGAAACAGCTCACCTTAGCTCTTTACAAATCAGATTAGCTAGTGCTCTTCGCTGATGGAGCATGTTGCTCTTGACCAACATGCTGCCATCAGTGGAGCGAATAATTAGGGGGCGTTTGAAGCCAGTGGGCTCGAAAACACGAGGTAGCCTCTGAATAAGGGTCCCCGAGGTAATCGGGGCTCCTCTCTGCGCACTTATGAATTGTGTCTTAGTATGGGGCCCTGCATACGAAGTAGCATCGGGATCGGACGTGCAGATCTTGGTCTGGTAGCTTGCCGAAACTGCAGGGGATCCGTCCGTCCCTGGCCCTGGAGCTCCCACGGAGTGAGAGGGACCCTTAGTCCTCTTATTATTTTTCTTCTTTTTTTCTTTTGGGGAAAGGAGGGTGGGTAATGAACCCGCTTCTCTTCTATCCACCGCCAGAAAGAGCCCTTAGGTCATATGAACCAGCCTCAGCAAGATCCTTCTCTAAAATGGAGAAAGTCTTGGCTCTCAAAGGAGCACCAGCCAGGAGAGGATGTCCCTCCTCTCCTTGTGGGTTCTCAGGGGTCCGAGCCGCCTGAGGAGAAGCTTGCACAGGAACAGACTCTGGTTCTGTGCTTGGTTTGACCCCATGGGAGATCCTACCGTCTGGGGCTGGGTCACCTCAGGGATCATGTCCATTTCAGAGGGGAGAGGGCTCCATGTGGCGATCCCCCAAGATATCACGGATCCCATTCGAGATTCCCTTATTATCATCTAATGTCGGCGAACTAGCTGGAAAGAGAGGAAGGCGGGTACACTCATCCCCTGTAAACAACATGACATTAGGAGGCACGGGCCTATGGACGCAGTTATCCCTTGCCCTCCTAAGGGGGTTGGCCCTATCGAGCCGCTCAATTAGAGGCCACCTGCTTGCTCTCTTGGCAGTTCCCTGTGAGAGCAAAGGAGGGATTGCCGCTGGAAATGAGATGGAGTCGCCTAAGGGCGCCTCCAGAGAAGGGGGTGCGGGTGAGTCCACAACGCCCCTACGCCTAGGAGAAGAATAAGCCTTATCTCCGGTAGAAGAAATTTGAAGGGTTTCCTGAGAAAGCACAGGGGAGGGATGGTACCTCCTTTTTCACTGTTGAGCTGCCCAAGAGCGTCTCCGACAAAAGTAGAGGGAAAGGTAAAGAGGGAGTATTAAGTTGAGAATTTTCATAAATGGGCATGGGAACCCCATTATTATTACGGTATGCAAGTGTTAATCACGCCGCGCAGTAGCCCACTCTGCGAGGAGTAAATAATACGAGTCTGGCAAAGCCAGCTGCCGCCATTAGAGACCAATATTCCCGCCTAGTAACCAGGCAGCCCATCAACATGGTGGCTCCAACTTGGGCTGGGCATGAAATTGGGTTGAGATGAGTCAAGTCATTAAAACACACCATCACAAACCGGAGCTGAGAAGGTATGAGTCGTTACCCCCCATCCTCCGCCTTGATCAGGGATGGCTCGGTGAGAGGAAGCTGGTCGGTGTCTACCCTGAGAAATTAAAGGCCGATCAGAAAAAGCTGTGGGAGAGGTTGTAGGGGAAGTGAAGAAGCAAGGTAAGAAGAGAGGTTGTCAGAAAGAAGGAGAAGAGGTTAAGCTGGGGGCGGACGGGGCGTTGGGGCCCGTAAGCACGGTGGTCAGGAAAGCAAATCGCCGTGCCCCTTACGGGGAGCCCTCAACTACAACATAACTGCATGAAAGAAAATATTTCTATAATTAGCCAGCATGTGACAGTTCTGTACACGAAAGAAGAAGATTTTTTTCATTAGACAGCATGTACCACTACTTTGGATGAAAAAAGGCAATTTTTTAGTTAGGCAGCATGTATCACTTCTCTGCATGACGAAATACATTTCTTTCATTGCCTAGTCTGTACCATTTCTCCGTATGACAATTGAAAATTCTTTCATTAGCCTTGACTTCCTTCTTATCTGCATGTCAGAACAAAGTCCTGTCATTAGATGCAAATCCCACTGCATGACAGAAGACAAATGTTTCATTAGCTATCATTTCCCACTTCTCTGCAAAAACAAGACAATTCTTTCATTAGCCAGCATGTGCCACTTTTCTGCATGAGAGAAGACAATTCTTTCATTAGCCAGCATGTTACACTTCTCTGTATCAGAGAGGCAATTCTTTCATTAGCCAGTATGTTGCACTTTTCTGCATGGCAGAAGATAATTCTTTCTTTAGCCAGCATTTGCCACTTCTCTGCATGACAAAAGACGATTCTTACATTAGCTTACATGTCCCTCTTCTCTGCATGAGAGGAATAAATTCTTTCATTGGCCAACATGTCCCACTTCTCTGCATGACAGATTAAAATTCCTTCATTAGTTGACATGTTCTATTTCTCTGCATGAGAGAACACAATTCTTTATTAGCCATTATGCCCCACTAATATACATAATAGAACACAACTTTTTCATTATCAAGAATGTCTCACTTGACTGCTTGAGAGAAGAAAATTGTTTTATTAGCCGGCATCTGCCAATTTTATGCATGACCAAATACAATTCTTTCATTAGCCTTTATTTCCCACTTATCTGCATGAAATAAGACATTTTTTTCATTAGCCATCATTTCCCACTTATCTGCATGAAATAAGACATTTTTTTCATTACCCACCACTTTCCATTTATCTGCATGACAAAAGAGAATTCTTTCATTTGCCAATATGCACCTATTCTCTGCAGTGAGGAAAGACAACTCTTTTATTAGCCAGCCTCTCTTCTCTGCATGGCAGATAACATTTCTTTCATTGGCTACCGTCTCACACTTCTTACTTTTGCTACCCTGTTCTAAGTCTCTGCATGACAGAAAACCCTTCTTCCTATAGTCTGCATATCCCACTTCTCCTCATGAAACAAGAAAATGATTTCATTTGCCAGCATGTCCCATTTCTTTGCATGGCAGAAAACAATTCATTCATTAGCCATCATGTCTCACTTCTCTGCATGAAAGAAAACAGTTCTTTCATTGTCTAGCATGTCCCACTTTTCTCCATAAGTTTAAACATTTCTTTCATAAACCAGCATCACCCATCTCTCTGCATGACAGAATACACTTCTTACCTTATCCATCTTGCCCCATTCTTTGCGTGTCAGAAGATAATTCGTTCATTAGCCAGGATGTCACACATCTCTGCAAGACAGAAGAATTTTTTTCATTAGCCAGAATGATCCATATCTATGTATGACAGAATACAACTATTTAATTATTCAGGATATCACAAAACTTTGCATGAGAGAAGTAATTTTTGTTCATTGGTTAGCATTTCCCATTTCTCTGTATGTCACAACACAATTCTATTATTAGCAAGCATGCCGTACTTCTCTACATAACAGAAGGCAATTTGTTCATTAGCCTGCAATTCATACTTCTCTGCATGGCAGAAGACAATTCTTACATTAGGCAGCTTATACTCCATCGCTGCATAACAGAGATAATATTTTCGTGGCTAGCATTTCCCACATCTCTTCCTGACAGAAGATAATTCTTTCATACCCCCTAAAAAACAATACTCTGAATGACAGAACACAATTCTTTCATTTTCAAGTGTAGAGGTATCCCCTTAGAATAATATTATTTCCCCACCTCTTAAGATATTACTTAGGGAGAGAAAGCGAGCCAACTCCCCCCTTCCTTCCCAACCTCACCCTTTTTGGACTTGCCGCCAGGTCTTCGCAAAATTCAGACCGAGGCATGACGCTGAAATTGAGGCTACCTCCCCGCTGTCTCAATTTTCCCTCCCCTCCCTTTCGGGTCGGGAGATTACTTTGTAGGTTCGCCGTGAACAGCTTTTATGGCTTCAGCCGCTGGTCGTCCGTCTGGCCCGCTGATCCCTGCCGTTGACACTTCCCTGCAAGGAGACGCTCAGTTTGTCACGCCCGATAACGAGGGTTAGAGAAGGCCTCTCTCTCTCTCTCTCCCTGTTTGGGAGAACTCCGGGTATATATGCACCCTCTCCAGGATTACAGACAGATTTGGTTAGACGACTTCTCCGAAAAGAGTTCAATTAAACGAAGATCCCTCCCGAAAAATGTGAGTGACGGTCGCAAGCCACGAAAGAACTGGACATCACACCCATATCTTCGGGTCAGGGAAAAGAGTCTCGTGAGGCAACATCAGCCTTTCTCAACCGGTTGCCTTCGGATCAAGGATTGGAGAAGCCGTCCTCCGAAGTTCTTCTGGTTACCTCTTAAGGGCAAATGCCCGTTATCTCGCTCAAGCCGAGTGTGGAGAAGTCATCCTCCCCGCTCTTTGAAGTTCGTTCGGTAATGTCTTGAGGACAAGAGGCCCGCATCTTGCAAAACACAAGTTTGAGAAAGTAGCCCCACCCGCTGCAGGTTTGTGGCTACTACCCGTGAGTAATCAAGGTCACCAATACCTCCCCCAAGTTTTGCCCCACCTTGCCTTCGAGGTTCAAAGGAACTAAATCTCTTATTATAACCATTCAATAACCCAGGTTATCTAATTAGTATTCGGAACCTAATTCCGTCTTATTCCTGTACCCATATATAGCCATATTTATTGTTGTGCCTTTTATTCAGTATGTATTAAAAATCTATTTGTTGTCGTTGTGTTTAGTATATTCTTTGGTAACACAGCTGCCGCTATCTATTCAAATCGCACTCTTAGAATAATAACAGTTGTTGCCTTACTTAGCCGACCTTAGAGCCTGTGTGCGCATATTCTCGTACACTTGGCCATACTTCGACAGCAAGCATGTCCCACATCTCTCAAATGACAAAAAAACAACATCATAGGTTAGCATGTCCCACTCCTCTGTATGGCAGAAGACAATAATTAGCCAGCATGTCCCTTTACTCCTCACGCCAGAAGACAATTCTTTCATTAGCCAGCATGCACCACTTCTCTGCATAACAGAATACAATTTTTTCTTTGACTAACATGCCACACTTCTCTGCATGAAAGTAGAAAATCATTAGCCAGCATGTCCCACTTTTTTGCATGTGCGAAGACCGTTCTTTTATTAACCAGCATGTCCCAGAGATCTTCAAACAAATTTGGTGCAAAATGAAAGAAATATTTTTTAAAAATTAAAATAACACAAATGTCACTAATATTTCTGAACATATTTTCCATTTAGGTCAATGCACTTCTGAAGGCGATGTTTCCACCTGACAAGTCCCTCTCTGAAGAACTTATTGTTTTTCGAATTGTACCAGGTCTTAAGTTTACGCTTTGCCTCTTCGATTAATTGAAATCTTGTTCCTTTTAAATGTTCCTTAAACTTAGGAAACAAGAAATAGTCCGAGGGATCAAGATCAGGGTTACAGAGTGGATGGGGTATGTATGATTTGCCATCGAAATTCTGTCAAAGTTTCTCTTGTTAGCCATGAAGAATGAATGGGTTGGATCATTGTCATGATGGAACATGACACCAAACGGGCAGAAAGCATGCTGATACCATGATGCTCTGTTAAAATTGCATATGCTAATCTTTGAAAATATCGACTTCTTTCGCAATAAATTCAACGCTAATCGTGCAATCTTCATCCAGAAGTTTTTGAACCGCGGCCACCTTTTCATCATTAGTTGAAGTGGATGTTCTCCCTTCTCTCTCGTCATCATTAAGGTCTTCTTCTTCTTCTTTGTGACATTTCATCCACCTCACAACAGTGTTTCTATGTGGTGTAGACACCATAAAGATGCTGCAAAGAATCGACAATAGCGAGGGATTTCCAATCAACCTTTGTTAAAAATTTGCTAACAGCTCTGTTCTCAAAAGTTTGCTTTTCCATGGATAAAAAGAGCTAATTGCTTGTAAGCAGTCAATTGCTGCCTAAAATGCGCTAGAGGAATAAATGACTGTTTTGCAGGTATCAGCAGAAAGCAAAGATATGATCAAACGTGATTTGACTTGAAAATTTCAGATCATCATTTAAATTAAAGTTGCACCAAAACATTTTGAAGATCCCTCATATGTCCTAGTATTCTGCATGACAGAATATAATTCTTTAATAACCCTGCAAACCCTATTCTCAGCATGGCAGAATACAATTCTTTCAGAGGTAACCATTTCTCATTCTCTGCATGAGAGAAAACAATTCTTTCGTTAGCCAGCATGTCGCACTTCTCTGCATAAAAGAAGACACCATACATTTACCAGCATGTACCGTTTTTTGCATAAAATAAGATAATTCTTTATTAGCCAGCATGACCTAGTTCTCTGCATGACACTAGACAATTCTTTCATTCCTCAGCATGTCCAACTTCCTGCAGGAGAGAAGAAAATTGTTTCATTTGGAGCCAGTCTCAATTATCTGCATGAAGGAAAAGAATTCATTGATTAGCCATCATGTCCCACTTCTCTGCATGAAAGAACACAATCCTTCCATTGTCTAACGTGTGCCACTTTCTTTGCATAACAGAAAAAAAATCAGTCATAGGCCAGCATGTAACACATCTCAGAATCACAGAAGACAATTGTCTTTCATTAGCTAGCATGTTCCTTTTCTCTGCTTGATAAAGGACAATTATTTCATATCTAGCATGTCCCAATTATCTGCCTGCCAGCAGAAAAGTTTTTCATTTGCCACCATGCCATACATCTCTGCATAACGGAAGACACTTATTTCATTATCTAACATGCCTTATTTCTCTGCACAATAGAATAAAATTCTTTCATTAACCAGCATGCCCTACATTTTGGAAATAAAGCAAGAAAATTTATTCATTAGCCAACATGTTCCACTTCTCTGCATGGCAGAATAAATTTCTTTTATTATCTAACATTCACAATTTTCTGCATGATAGTAGACAATTAATTTATTAGCAAGCACGTCCTAATAATCCGCATGACGGAAGACAATTCTTTCCTCAGCTATCATATCTCACTTCTCTGCATGAAAGAAAAGAATTCATTCATTTTCCAGCCTGTCCCACTTATCTGCCTGAGCAAAGACAATTCTTTCATTTTCCAAGATGTTCCGCTTATATTCATGAGAGACCATTCTGTCATTAGGCAGTATATGCTATTTATCTGCATGACACGAGACAATTAATTCAGTATTATCTATATCCCACTTTTCTGCATGAGACAGAAGACACGTCTTTTATTATCCAGCATACTCGACCTCTGCATCACAGAAGACAATTCTATCATTATTAACCATGCTACACTTCTCTGCATGGTAGAAGACACTTCTTTCATTTTCCAGCATGTGCCACTTGTCACCATGACAGAAGACAATTGTTTTATTAGCTAGCATGTAACACACTTCTCTCCATGACAGGATAGAATTCCTTCTTTACCCAGCATGCCTAGCTTCTCTACATGAGTTGAGGCAATTCTTCGCATTAGCGGGCATTTTTCCCTTATAAACAATGCAGAAGATACTTATTTGAATATTCAGCATGGCCCACTGCATTGCATGAGAGGAGACAATTTATTTAGCCACCATGTCTCAATTCTCTGGGTGACATAGGATACGAGTAATTCTTTTATTATCCAGCAGGCCCACTTCTCTGATTGACACTTCTTTCATTATACTGCATGCTAGACTTCGCTGCATGACAGAAGACAATTCACTCATTACGCATGCTTGATTTCTCTTTAAGACAGAAGAGAATTCTCTAATCAGTCAGCAACCCGTTCTTCTCTGCATGACGGAAGACAAATTTTGATTGGCTAGCATTTCTCACTTCTCTACAAGCTAGAAAATAATTATTTCGCTAATCCATCAATGCAACTTCTATTCATTACAGAAGACAATTCTTTCTTTTGCCAGCATGATCCATTTATATGCATGGCAGAATACAATTCTTTAATTAGCCAGCAACTCCTACTTCTCTGCATGACGAACACAATTATTTCATTAGACTAAATGTCCACTTCTCTGCATAAAAGGAAACATTTGATTCATTAATGATTTGTAGAAACATTTCTGCCTGACAAAAGGCAACATAATAGTCTAGCAGGTCTCGCTTCTCTGCATGAAAAAAGGCAATTCTTTCATAAGCCAGTAAGCCCAAATTTTATTCATAACAGAAGACAATTCTTCATATCAACCAGTATGTCCCACTTCTCTGCATGAAACAACACATTTTTTTTATTAGACAGCATGCCACACTTCTGTGCACAATAGAATACAATACTTTCAATTGTAAGTGTGTCTCACTTTTCTGCATGAAAGAAAACAATTCATTTATTAGCCATCAATTCCAACTTGTCTACATGACAGAGGACAAATGATTCATTTGCCAGCATGTCACACTTCTCTGCATGAGAAAAGAAAACTCTTTCATTACCAGGCTGAACCACTTTTCTGCATGACAGAAGCACTTTCTTTAACTAGCTTGCATGTTCTAATTCTCTTCATAACAGAAGATAGTATTTTCCATTGCTCTTCGTCCTACTTCTATGTTTGATGGATGAAAGGTCTTTAATCAGCTAACACGCCTGTTTTTTATGCATGACATATGACACTCATTATCCAGCACGCCCCACATCTCTGGGTGAAAAAAGTAACTTCTTCATTAACCAGCATGCCCCACTTCTCTGCTTAACATTAAACAATTCTTCCAAGTCAGAATATCTTACATGTCGACATGACAGAAGATAATTTTTTATAGGTTAGTATGTCCCAATTTTCTGGATGAGAGAAAACACTTCGTTCATTAGGCATCAAGTCAAACTTCTCTTCATGACAGAAATAAAATACTTTCATTTGGCAGCATATCCCACCTTTTTCCATAAGAGCAACCATTACTTCATTAGCCAGGATGTTCCAATTCTCTTCTTACAGAAGACAAATCTTTCATTAGCAGGATATCCCACTTCTCTGCATGACAGAATATAATTCCTTTATTACCCAGCCAAATCACTTGTCTGTATGACAGAAGACGATTTTTTCATTAGTTAACATCTCCCACTTCTTTGCAAGACAGAAGATAATTCTTTAATTATGCAAGATACCCCAGTTCTCTGTTTTGCCGAAGAAACTTTTTCATTATCCAGCTTTGCCCCACTTCTTTGCATGAAAGAAGTCACTTCTTTCATTAACCAGCATACCCGACTTCTCTGAATGACAGAACTCAATTCTTTCATTAGTAAAGATGTAACAGTTCTCTGCACGAGAGAATACTATTCTTTCTTTAGTCAGCAAGTCACGGTTCTCTGCATGTCAAAAGATAAGTCTTTCATTAGCCACCCTGTCGCACTTCTATGCATACCAAAAAACTCTCTTTTTTTTAGCCAGCATGCCCTACTTGTCTTCATGACAAAAGACAATAATTAATTACCTCACAAACATACCTTTCTCATCACAGATGAGAATTCTTTCATTAGCCGGCATGTCCCAATTCTCTGCATGAGAAAATATAATTCTTTCATTACCCATCCAAACCACTTCTCTGCATGAGAGAAGAGAGTTCTTTCATTAGCTAGTTTGTCCCATTTCTCTGCATGAAGGAAGATAATTCTTTTTGTAGCCATCATGTCCCAATTGTCTGCATGAGAGAAGGCAACTTTTTCACTACCCAGCATCTCACACTTTTATGCCTGACAGAATACAATTCTTTAGTTGGCCACCATGTCATAGCTCTCTGCATGACAGTAAACAGGTTTTTCATTAGCACCAAACCTCGCTTATTGCATGAGAGAAGAGTTCTTTCATTAGTAAGCATATCCCAATTCTCTGCTTGAAATAAAACACTTATTTTATTATCCAGCATACTCCAATTCTATGCATGAGAGAAGACAATCTTTCCATTAGACAGTATTTCCCTTTCTCTGCATGAAGGAATAAAATTCTTTCATTATCTAGCATTCCCCACTTTTCTTCCTGATAGAAGAAATTCTTTCATTAGCCAGAACATTCCAATTCTGTGCATGAAAGAAGATAATTATTTCCTTACCCGACAAGCCCACTTTTTGCATGACAGAAGACAGTTTTTTTCTCTAGCAAACATGTCCCACATATCTGCATGACAGAAGACAAATCTTTTATTAGCCAGCATGTCCCACATCTCTTCATAACAGAATACAATTCATTCATTAGCCATCATATCCTAATTTTCTGCTTGACAGGAACAAATTTTAATTAGCCAGGATGCCCCACTTTTCTGCTTGACAGAAGTTAATTCTTTAATTTGAAAGCATCTTCTACTTCTCTGCATAAGTAAAGACAATTCTTGCATCGGCTAGCACGTCCCACTTCTCTTCATGACAGAACACATAATTTCATTGACTAGTATGCCTGACCTCTCTGAATTATATAAGATAATTATTTCATTATCCAACAGACTCACTTCTCTGCATTAAAGTAGAAAATTCGTTCATTAGCCAGCATGTCCCACTTATCTGCATGACAGAAGACACTTTTTTCATTATCCAGCATGAACAAATTTTATTCATGATAGAATACATGACTTTCATTAGCAAGTATGCCTCACTATTCTTTATGACTCAAGACAATTCTTCAATTACCCAGCATACCCCACTTCCCTGTATAACAGAAGACAAATCTTTCATTCGCTAGCATGTCCCACTTCTCTGTGTGAAAAAAGACAATTCTTTCATTAAGCAGCATGTCCCACTTTTGTGCATGACAGAAAACACTTTCATTATCCAGCACGCCCCACTTCCCTGCATGACAGAAGCCACTTCTTTCATTTGCCAGCAAAATATTGGCATGGTTCCATACGGCTTGTGCTCAGAAGTCGGAAATAGACTCTATCTCACAAGGACACAGACAGACTTATATACGCATTCTCTCACCCCATTTGCCCTCCAGGCCCCAATACCTGCAGGAGGATGAGTGTCTATATATCTTTCACACATTTTCACATCCTCTAGCTTCCTCGCTTACTTTAGAGTTTTCTTTTTACAAATTATATGCTTATTGTGGCATCGTTGCTATTGTAATTTAAATTCTAGAGAAAAAATTCATCTCAAACGTTTGTTCAAAAGCACTGCAAAGATTTTATGGGGTCTCGGCCCCTTAAATGCATCTAAGTTATCTCATATGATAAAGATGCAAAAGTGTGAGATTTATTTATTTTTCATTTATTTATTTTCCCCTTCCATTTATTTTATTCTTTAGTATGGCACTTATTTTCTTTGCGGGGATAATACAGCGTTCAGATATAGATGGCACAAGGGGGCATATAAACAGAACCCCACCTTTCGATTGGGGTCTTAGTTACGAAATAAGCTAACAAAAATTCTACCTACCCTCGTCCTGCTAAGGCTACAAGTTGTTTCCTCTTTTGGAAACTCGAACTATATACTTTCTACGCACTTTCACTTCTCCTAACTTCACCATCTTTATTACCACTCACTTTTCAATAACCATCTGCTGGACATGGCCCCGTTGATTTGAGAAATTCCTTAATAAATGAAAAGCACCATCGCTTATTGGATTTGCGGTAATAAATGAGATGGCGCTAGGATTTATTCCAGGTTTAAAAAGACAAGTTAATTCCATTCCCCACTTTAAAAAGGCAACATAAGTAAATAAAACCACTAGAATTTTTTCCCAATTAAAAAGGCTTGTTAAATTTATTCTCCATTTTTTAAAAGGAAATATTTAAGTAAATAAAAACGCTATGATTTCTTCCATATAAAAAAGGCAAGAAAATCCATTCCTCCACCTTAAACAAGCAAAAATAAGTAAATAAAACGCTATGATTTATTGCTGCTCGAAAGAGGAAAGTTAAATTGATCCTCCACTTTTAAAGAGCCAAAATATAAGTAAATAAAAATGCTAGGATTTATTCCAGATTAAAAGGTGAAAGTTAAATCCATTCCTCACTTTCAAAAAGGCAAAATATAAGTAAATAAAAAACGCTATGATTTATTCCAGATTTAAAAAGAGCAAGATATATCCATTCCACTTTTTAAAAGGACAAAATATACGAGAGTAACCTCAAACGCTAGGATTTATTCAAGATTATAAAAGGCAAATTAAATCCATTCCCCACATAAAAGGCACAATATAAGTTAATAGAAACACTAGGATTTATTCCAGATTAAAAAGGCAAGTTAAATCTACACTCGCCCTTATAAGGGCGAAATATAAGTAAATAAAAAATCCGCCAGGATTTATTCCAGGTTAAAAGGGCAAGTTAAATCCAATCACCACTTTTAAAAGACAAAATATCTTTAAATAAAAATACGTGGATTTATTCCAGGTTATAAAAGGCAAGTTAAATCCATCCCCTACTTTTTGAAAGACAAACAAAATATAAGTAAATATAAACACTAGCATTTATTTCAGATTTAAAAAGGCAAGTGTAATTTTCCCCTCCCTTATAAGGCCGAAATATAACTAAATAAAAGGGAATTTAAATCCATTCTTTACTTTAAAAGGCAAAATATAAGTAAATACAAACGTTAGGATTTATTCTAGATTTTAAAGAAGGCAAGTTAGATCCATTTATCAACTTATAAAGTTAAAATATATGTATATAAAAACGCTAGGATTTATTCAAGATTAAAAACGGCAAGTTAAATCCATTCTACACTTTGAAAAAAGTCAAAATATAAGTAAATAAAGAAGCTAGGATTTATTCCCCATTTACATAAAGTAAAGCAGATAAGCTGGTGCTAGAATTTATCCCCCATGTTTTTTAAGCAAAATAAAAACAGGATTTATTGCACATTTATATTATCATGTGGCCAACTAACACCATTTATGTAAACAAAAAATGGCTAGGCATTTGCTTGCAGCAAATTTCTTGACAACCTGATAAAAATACAAAATAAAATCAAATAGATTAATTCAAATCGATTTGAAAATCAAATAGATTTATTCCCCATTACAAAAGCAAAATAAACATAAATAGTGATAGAATTTTGGCTCCATTAACAAAAAAGGAAAATAAAGAAAATAAGTTAGTAAAAGCAAATTAAAGCGGGTAAAAGAAAGCTAGGATTTATATCCCGCATTCAAAGTAACAAAATAAATGAGAATAAAATAGTGTTAGAATTTATACCTTGCTTTAAAAAATAATAAGAAATGGACATTAAAAAAATCAAAGTGAAAGCAAATATCGTTAGGCTCAAATTTATTCACCATTTTTTTTCACAATAAAAGCAGAAAAGATGGCGCTAGGCTTTAAACCTGAAGATAATTTCATAAACTAAATTTATTTAATGTACCGACGAATCTCTGGAATCGGGTCTCAGAATAGAGTTTTCTCGTCCCCCGCTTTTGCGAAAGGATGTGGCAACGATGGAGCGTTGGAACGAGTGCTTCGTCATGAGACTAATTTGATATCCGGCTTACGACAGAAGACAGACTTGATTAGCATTTGTCGGACGCCGGTGCTTCTCAGGCCAATCGAGTGTTTACAATTTTGCAACGCTTCGGACTCTAATGGGACTCACGCTTGAACTCATTTTGTGGTAAAAAGGAAACCGGCTTAATCCAACCGAGGCACACATGTTTAAAGTAGGAAAAAATGAAGGTGAGAACATTGCACTACAAGAAAATGGTGACGATCTACATGAGTGAAAACACTTATTGCCACCATGAGAGAGATAAAGCTACATTAGTATGGTCGATTGCGGTGTCTCCCAAATGTTTTTGATCCAGGTTTTTACCAGTGATTGGCACTATTTGATACCTATTTACGCAGTACAAGGTGGGTTCCGAAAGACGGGTCGCTATAAGGTGCAGTAGAACCCGCAAGGTGGACCAGAATCGAGACTCCATTTTGCTACTAACTTCACGTAAAAGATAAAAATGAATGGACGGTAAAACCGAGAAAACCCCCAATGCGACAATGTTAACAATCAAACAAATTACCAGATAAAACTAACATATT
Source organism: Ceratothoa steindachneri (assembly GCA_963969495.1). Taxonomy (NCBI): domain Eukaryota; kingdom Metazoa; phylum Arthropoda; class Malacostraca; order Isopoda; family Cymothoidae; genus Ceratothoa; species Ceratothoa steindachneri. The sequence continues at coordinate 120,504,644 of OZ018320.1, read as the reverse complement.
TGATGGATCTAAAGAATATATATAAACGAATGAAGCAGCGAAAAAAGTTAAAAAGTAAAGAAAAACGCATCCTAATGTCATTCCAACCTTCAACGAAAAAAGTAGCGAAAAAAAGTAAAAAGGAAAGGCATCCTAATGTCATTCTAACCTTCAATGAGAGAAGTAGCCAAAAAAGTAAAAAAGAATCACATCCTAATGTCATTCCATCCTTTAACGAGTGAAGTAGCGAGAAAAGTAAAAAAGAAACGCATCTTAATGTCATTCCAACCTTGAACGAGAGAGGTAGCGAAAAAAAGTAAAAAAGAAACGCATCCTAATGCCATTCCACCCTCTAACGAGTGAAGTAGCGAGAAAAGTAAAAATGAAACTCATCCTAATATCATTCCAACCTTCAACGAGAGAAGTGGCGAAAAAAGTAAAAAAGAAACGCATCCTAATGCCATTCCACCCTCTAACGAGCGAAGTAGTGAGAAAAGTAAAAATGAAACTCATCCTAATATCATTCCAACCTTCAACGAGAGAAGTGGCGAAAAAAGTAAAAAAGAAACGCATCCTAATGCCATTCAACCTTCAACGAGAGAAGTAGCGAAAAGAGTAAAAAAGAAACGCATCCTAATGTCATTCCAACTTTCAACAAGAAAGTAGTGAAAAAAAGTACAAAGAAGCGCATCCAAATGACAATCACCAGCCTTCAACGAGAGAAGTAGTGAGAAAAGTAAAAATAAAGGCATCCAAGTGACAATCTCCAACCTTCAATGAATGCTCTGTCCCTCAGAACAAAACTTTCATATTATTTGGTACAAAGAGGCTAGAATTCTCTGTACAAGGCTTTGTTGCATTCTTAGTACTAATAAGCCGTCGTCCAATGTATAATGCGATAAATAATCCATCGCCAGACGATTTGGCGCTCCTCTAGGCTCCGTCTGGTGACTTCTTGCAACCGCCCACCAGGCAAAGCTGTGTTTTTTTAACTCTAGCCACCCGGGAGGGAAAAAATAAATAGAGTTGTAGAGTGGTCAGTGATTGATTCCATGTGTATATGAAACGAACCTCCATCCTCCCCGATGGATGCAATCCTGGATGGGAGGACCACACTTGGATGTATTTTACGTGAGGTTTAGCTCCAATCGTACTCCCATTTCCTAACTGTTGCATGGACTGCTAGCACTGAAGGGTGCTATAAAAGTTCCATAGAATACAACAGCCTCTTTCCACTCTAACATGGCCTCCTCAGGGCAGTCATATAAAACGCTCAGCCCCACTTAATTGTGGTAACGTTGACGGGGCCTACAACACAGGGTGTAAGATTAAAGCCTTTCTCCCTTAATCTCCCAAGCGGTCGGAGGGAGCAGAGATCTCATCGGCTCCCGGGAAGCTATAGACAACTTCTTCCATGATTCCATGAGAAACACAAGCCATACCACTAAGGAAACCACAGGCTTTTTATTTGGTACATTTCTCTCGGAACTCAATACCTTCAAGCTTTCCTTATAGTCCACCTTAGCTCAGTGGTAACTTCTGTATTTCTCATTAGTTTTTTAATTTGAGCCTACCTCTAGTCCATCCGCATTTAGTAGTGCTGAGTGTGTGAGGGAGCTTGGAATTCGTCGCTTGGACAACAGATAGACCGCTCTCATTAAGCTTGGTAAAGCTGAAGAACAGAAAAAATTCAACGCTCTGTCGACCGAAGAAGATCTTAAGAATTCTCTCAGAAGGAATTAACAAGAGAATACTTACTCCCTTACGAGAACCAGAAGGAAGCTGCAGCTTACCTCATTTTCTTCTCGCTCACCTTTTTCCTCTCCCACACCCAAAATCCTCCCATACAGGGGAGTGCTTAAAAGAGAGAATAATATTTTTTTAAAGCCCGTCATATATTTCACCATGACTGCCTAATTCCCCCAACCTGGGTCCAATGCCTTGACTAGTGGACGCTGTCATTTCAACCTTGTCACAACTATGCAATGCAGTTGTAACTGTATAATTGGGGGTACGGGAGGAGGAATTTTTGAGGATTAGCCCACTACCAGATACCCGTACCAGAGGAGCCCCGGACAATGGGCCGGGTTGCAACCTCTGCAGGGGAGTCTAACCACTCCGCCTGCGGTGGGCCCCCAAGGCCACTGAGAGACACACAACCGTCTCAGTGTATGGTAGGATGCAACTACGGTTTTTAAATTCCCTCTAGGAGGCGGGACCCCCGGTTAGCGATGGTTGATTCCGCGCTAACCAGCAAAAGGCCCGTCACATTTTACCCCTCGAGAGGAGCCCACCTGGGTGAATCCATTCAACCATCATCATTTCATCATCTTTTTTTTATTTGACAGCCAAATTAGTTCAGGCGAAGATACTAGCAATGGGGGGGACCACACAGCACACCAAATGGAAGAGAATTTGGAGTACTGGAGACTCCCTCTGCGAACAGAATCGGGGAAGCAAAAACGGAGAGGAATACTCATTCGAATACTATACATCGAACTAAAGATCGCCTTCACAAAACTTATTGACGTACCTAATGACTGAATCGCCCTATGTCACAGGCAGGGCGACGTGGAACGCTTGGTGGCACCAGACGGGCTTGAGGCCTTAAACAACATCGGCCTGGCGCCAAAATTGCCGCCCCAGCTACTAGCGAACCGCTCTTTCATCTGCCGCAAGGTCGAGCTCTACATAGGGTCACAAACCAAAGAAGAACTCATAGAAGAAATTAAAAGAGAAAACCAGCATATCAAAATAACAGAACTAATCAAGTTTGACCACCAGACACATGTGTTCAAAGTCATCTGTCCCACGGCAAACAGAGCCATGTGCAACGGAGTACTCGCCTTTGGGATGAGGATACCGCCAGAAAACATGGAAAAAGAAAAATTTACAAACGTGCAAACTTGCTTCCAATGTTACGCCATAGAAGACCATATCACGAAAAACTGCCGACACAAGGACCGGAAAATATATTCTAAGTGCGGCAATATCGGCCACGTTTTTTGAGAATGCAAGGAGGTAATAAAGAAATGCATTAACTGCCAAGGTCCTCACATAACTATGGTGGTCAACTGCCCTAAAATGAAAGAAGTTATAAACAAGAAAGAACAAGAGGAAAGGAAAGAAAGAAAAAAAGAAGTAATCAAACCTACGCGAGCGTAGCGAAAGCGACGATCAAGGAAATAAACGAATCATAAGAGCCTAAAATCAGCATAAATGTAAACGAAGGAACGGGCCTAGATATCTTCGCATCCATAATGTTTGCCCATGTGCACAACATATCACAGCCGGGGACCTTTACGGACACTTTAAACCTCCTTCTAGAGAAAAACGGAATAAGGAAGATGTGGTTTCCGCCCAACCCTCCTTCAGCCCTAATATATGGGGTAGCGGCGGGCAAAACCTTTCAAGTGAAAGAAATGTTGGAAGTCGGAGCTACGCTGGCAGATAAGTAAGCGCCTGAGGAATCCGAAGATTCAAACCAGGGAGGAAACGAAACCGAAGACAATGACAAGGAGATAGAACCGAAAAGAAAACCAAAAAAAAACAAAGAGATCCAACAAAAGAGAAACCAGAGAGTCAGATAGCTCATTGGACTCCGATATAGAGATCAATAACGTGGAGCGATGTAAATTCGAAGCAAGGAACTTCAAACTGAAAGTCTCTGTGCACCATGCATATACCCATTACCAAAAGGAGCTAAGCCTACGGATAAAAAAAAAGGAATTGAAAGATGAACCTGCAGATGGACTTACGTCTCAAACCACGGCTAAACATCCATCGGAAAATTGATCGATGAAAATCGAATCCGATTCTTCCCCAATGATATCAAACTGATCAAAAAGGAAACCTTCGAAAAAATTACAAACGGAAAGTGGAAACAGGCTAGGACAAAGTAAAGATCGAATAAAAAGAGTAAATACAACAGAACATGGATCACATCAACAGCAATCTTAAAATACAGGGTGTGGCAGAACCGATTGAGCAGTTTTGAGAAGTCAATGCTCGGGGGAGGAGGGGGGGAGGGAGGTGCGCGTGGTTTCGCTCTGCTCCATAGAGATCCCCATTTCAGTATCAAGCATGGTGTGGACGGGAGCACATCGCGGCTTTAACGTGCGCGCATATTTTGAGAACAATCAATCTGTGATTGCGACGCAAAGAGCTTTTCGGCGACGGTTCAATATTCCGCCCAACGATACCGTTCCTCAGGCAAACATAAATCGGTTCTGGGTTAGGCAGTTGGAGGCAACTGGAAAACACTAAGAAGAGATACACATGGCCGACGCAGGTCCATCAGAACACCAGAAAATGTAGAGATAGTGACAGCCGCGATCGTGCAGTCGCCGAGACGTTCTGTTCGAAGGCATGCTGTTGCTTTATTAATTTCCGACCGCAGTTTGAGGAGGATTCTGCATATAGATTTTAATTTCCATCTCTACAAAATAATGATGGCTCAAGAATTGAACCAAGCAGACTTTGCTAACCGCCAAAATCTGTGTGAAAACATGCTTGCACAGATCGCTCCCAAGGCAGCTTTCTTCAGTAGCGACGAGGCATATTTTCCCCTCTGTGTGGCTGTAAATACGCAAAATTTCCGTTACTGAGCTAAAAATAACCCCCGAATTATCCAGGAAATACCGCTACATTCCCCTAAACTAACGGTGTGGTGTGCCATACCACAATTTGGCGTGATAGGCCCCTACTTCTTTGAGGAGGAAGGAATAACCGTTACCGTGAATTCCGAACGTTATGCCTCAATGTTGCACAATTTTCTGCAGCCCAGAATGGAGGAGATTGTTGAAGATGAGGGATTGGGGGACGTGTGGCTCCAGCAGGATGGGGCTACAGCTCAAACAGCTCGAAGTTTACTCAATGTTTTGAGACGAATGTTTCCCGGACGTCTGGTGTCTCTGCCGGGTGATTTAGGGTGGCCTGCACGGTCACTTGATTTGAGCATTTGTGAATTCTTTCTTTGGGCATATCTGAAAGAAAATGTGTTTAAACGTCGCCCCCACACCCTACCACAGCTAAGGGAGCGGATTATTGAAGAAGTTAACGCCATACCCCGCAGTATGTGGAAACGTGTTGTACGAAACTTCAGAGATCGACTCCAACAGTGTGTTGCTGTTAACGACCGCCACCTTCATGGCATTATTTTCAGAACCTAGGGATTATAAATGGTATGTACTGCTAACCTCGACTATAATAACATTTCTTCTCTATATACCCCTCCTTAAAACTGCTCAATCGGTTCTGCCGCACCCTGTACTACATCTGAATACAGATGGGTGGAAGAACAAACCATCCAATATGGAAATATCTTCCGTCGAATCGATCCGAATATCATAACAATTTCCGAACATGGAATCAAGAACGATGACCCAATGAAAATACACAATTATGAAATTATAAAGAAAATCCCACCGGTGAAAGGTACGACGGCACTGGAATCGCCATAGATAAGGGCATACGATACGCTCAGGAACGAGAGGTTGATGACGTGTATGCTGATGTGACAGTGGAAATAGAGTACTCACGATAGTAGCGGCGTACTAACCACCCCGCTGCTGGTACATTCCGATCCACTCAGTAATGGAAATATTCAATAAGAATAATACAACCATATTGCTGGGGATCTGAATGCAGGATTGCAGGAATCCGGCTACCGTAGCAAGAACAACACGGGACGAAACTTAGAACTCTTTTTAACCAGAAATATCTTAGAACGAGCAGGGCCCGAATTCCCAACCTATATTACTGGAAGAGCATCAACCAAACCAGACATCGTACTGACAAGTTCCAACTTCCCCTACAACGTATATATGCAACCAGTCCCTGTCCCATGTAGCGACCACATTGGAATTATTCTGGTGACCATCAACTACAATCCAATCCAGGTTCCAATAAAACCTCGGAAGTCATACAGAAAGGCAAACTGGGATACATATTCTACAATGCTGGAAGGTTACACTTAACCGGAATTAGAAGGAAAGAACCGGGAATAACTTGAGGAAATAACGGACGCATTAATCGAAAAAATCACCGAACCGGACGAATTTTGCGTACCAAAGATCAGGTACCAGAAATGGACTGAGGAAATGAGAAGAAAAGCCAGAAATATCAAAAGAATATACGCAGACATTAAAGATACGGGTACAAACCGTCAAAAGATTAAAGAGTTAAATCGCCTGAAAAAAAGAGATGATCTTCTTCATAGAGAAACAGCAAAAAGAGAACTGGGAAAATTTCCTAAGAAAAATTGAGGGCATAGAAAAAACAAATAGAGCATGGAAATTAATAATTATGTTAAAAGACAGACCACCATGAAAAAGAATACTATTAAAGAATGAACAAGGGTGATATCTAAGAAGTAATTAAAAAATAGCGAATAAATTTAAAAAAACATTGGAGTAAAGTATATACCATTGAAGAGGAAGATAACCAAAGATACGATAGAGAGACTAAGGAAATAATCCACAGATGCCTACGAACAAACCAGGAGAGAATAACACCAACAGAAAGCAAGGACTATAGATTACAGAAGAACGAAGGAATAGGATAAAACATCATGGTAGAGGAACTAAAAACAGCCATCAGCTCAGTTAAGCAAAAGGCTTCTGGGAAAACAGGCCTCACAAAATTTAATTATAAAAGGGCCCCCTAAAACATTATAACGGCCATAAGAGACCTATTCAACACATACCTTAATATAGGAGCGTACCCGGAGAAGCTCAAACTAGCGAAGATGGTGGTCCTGCTGAAACAAAGGAAATCACCTCAACAAGTTTCCAGCTACAGGCCAATCTCACTGCTAAACTTTCTGAGAAAAGTTCTCGAGAAAATACTAAACAGAAGATGGGTCAATTTCCTCGAAGAAAACAATAAATACAACATACATCAGTATGGCTTCTGTAAGGAAAGAGACGCAACAATGGCAATAGCCATAATAACCGAAAAAATTGCGCAGGTCAAATCAGAAAAGGGGTAATTGGACGTGGTCCTCCGCGATGTCGAGAAGGCCTTCGACAAGGTCTGGGTTGAAGGACTCGAATACAAGCTCTTTCAACTGGGTCTCGGCATCAGGATGGGAAGAATGTTGGCCGATTAAATCCCCAGTAGGAAAGCCTACATCTCCATCGAGGACCATGAGGGACCAACCTTCCATCTACAGACGCGAGTCCCTCAAGGGGGGTGCATGAGTCCCACACTTTACGCGATATACACAGCTGATCTTCCGCCCCCAATAACACTAGGGTGTATCAATATACATTACGCGGATGATATTCAAACTATCAGAACCACCGAAAGGAAAATACAGAACATAAATGAATAGGAAAATAAATGGAAAATTAAAACAAATATCCAGAAATTTTAGATCATCTCGATATTAAGACGAGAAGGACCGCATTACCATGAACGATGTTAATTATGACTACGCGACGGAGGGAAGTACACTGGGACTTCAGATCGGATCCGGAGGCTATCACGCACATACATATGCGAGGGTAGCCAAAGCTAAAATGGGTATAAGACTGTTATACATTCTCCGAAACATGAACCCAAGACGAAAAAGAACGATTTACAAATCATTCGTCGAATCTCTCTTAAGATACCCTCCGGTACCAAAGCACACGATCTCAAAGTCGAACAAAAGGAAACTTCAAAGAGGACAAAACAAAGCGATATACCTCATAACGGACATCTAAAGAAGATGAAGGAAAAAGATACAGGACATTATCAAAGCAGATGAAATAGACCCAATAAATATAACTCTAGCAAACAGGGCAAAAAAATATCTGGGAAAAAATAGAAGAGAACCACCTAGAGTCAAGTAGGTTTCTAAGAATCCCAAACCGAAACTATTCTGGAAAGCGGTTCCTAAGCAGTAGGCTCCCGGACCTAAGGCAAAGGAAACGTGCGATCTTTACATGATGTACATAAACACAGAAAAAATAAGAAGTAAACCAAGCAATCACAATATATAAAACAAATGCATGAATGCCCTAAGTACAAGTAGCAAAACATACGAAAACAAATCAAAAGACAATAAAAAATAGAAAAATACAGATATATATATAAACATATATTCATAAAGCAATAATTTATAAAACGAATTAGAACTAACTGACCTGAATGAGGTAAAACAAAAACTCAAATAACAACATATACATATACGAAGAAGGATGTAGATACGAGGCTAAAGATTTCAAACAACGTATCTTTGTACATGAAGCCTATCCCCTGCCAAAAGGGGCCAGACCAGCCGACATCAGGAAAGGACTGGAAAGGGACACATGTAAATGGACGTACGTGACGGAACATGAAGAAGGCTCAATTGAAAAGCTGATTTTGGAAGATCGCATCTGATTCTACCCAAACGACATTAAACTATTAAAGAAAGAAACCTTTGACAAACTATCGAACAGAAGATATAAAAAAACAAAGAAACAAAATTAAAACAATGGACTGCATAAATATTAGGTTGAGGAATAACTTCTTGCGGGTTTTTTTTAATGTTTTGTTGATTTAAGTTTTGTTGACGTGATTTTTTCACATATTAAGAAACAATAATAAATAATGAGAGCAAAATTTGCAAAGGTTAGGCTACGTCTCTTAACAGCGTAGACTATTAGGCTTTTGCTTAGGCTACGTCTTAAAGTTGAGTAAAAAGTCATTGCTGTTTATTTAAAAGTTGTGTTAATTGAATTTTTGCTCTGTACCCTCAAAATGGAATGTCAAGTTGAAAGAAAGGCGCATTTTCGACACTTGTTGTTATTAATTTTCAATCGAGACGGGAACAATGCAAACGCAGCCAAAGCTCGTCGCGATATTTGTGCTGTGTACGGAGAAAATGCTTTATCAGAAAGGACAGCTCAATGGTGTTTTTCACGTTTCAAAAACGGTCATTTCAATCTTAATGACGAAGAACGTTCTGGTCGTTCCATTAAGTTAGATGAAGATCGATTGAACGACCTTCTTCATGAAAGTCCTCGTCAATCGACTAGAGAATTATTGGCTGTACAATTGGCGTATGATCAAAAAACTGTAGTGAATCACCTTCATTCGATGGGGAAAGTTAAAAAACTCAATGCATGGGTTCCGCACGCTTTGAACGAAAGCAACAAACTTCAACGCTCCACGATTGACTCAGGTTTGCGTGCTCGTCACAAGGTTACTCGTGGATATAAGGACAGATTTCTTCACCGAATCATCACTGGCGACGAAAAGTGGTGTGTTTATGTCAACATGAACCATCGAAAACAATGGCTTAGCCCCATTAAAAAAAAACACTTCCGCGATTAAAGCAAGGAATACATCCACGAAAGACGATGTTGTGTATGTGGTGGGATTGTGAAGGCATCATCCTTTATGAGTTCCTTGCGATCAATGAGATTGTCAATGCAGAACTCTACGTTCAACAAATGTATCGACTCGCCGAAGCTATTCGTGAAAAGCGACCTGTTCGACGTTATGGAATTCTATCTGCAACACGACAATGCTCGTCATCACATTGCCAATATGGCAAAAGGCGCCATCCAAACGCTTAATTGGGAAATCGTGCCGCATCCTCCATATTTGCCAGACTTGGCTCCATCGGATTTCCATCTGTTCCGATCGCTTTCCAACAATTTGCGCGGCGTTTCAGTCAATACTGATATGGAATTAAGAACCTAGTTAGACGAATTCTTCGAATCAAAATCCAGAGAATTTTATTGCATACGCATCGAAAAACTAGTTGAACGTTGGGAAGAAGTTGTAAATAACAACGGAAAATACATTATTGATTAAATTCCATATTGTTATCATTTAAAAATGATTTTTTTCTAAAATTGTTAATGGTAATGAATAAATTTGATAAAACCGCAAGAACTTATTCCTCAACCCAATTATAAAATTAAGATAAAGCCATCCAATACGGTAATATCTTCAGACATAATCTGCATTTCAAAACATGGAATAAAAAACAACAAATACATGAAAATTACCAGCTATAACATAATAAAATAAGAACCCGACTGGAGAGAGGTACGATGGCGCAGAAATGGCAATAAAGAAAAACATTCGCTACACCCGGGAAAGCGAGCTAGACGAGGCCTACATCGCATGACAATAGAAATGGAGTATACCCCCACTCACGGTCGCGGAGGCCTACAAACCACCCTGTCACTCATACATCCCGGTCCACTAAGTAAAGAAAATGTTTAACAAAAAAAAACCTACCATCTTGCTGGGGGACCTGAATACTCGACTACACGATTCAGTTTAAAATACGAAGAACAACGCCAGTCGCAACCTGGAACTTTTAATGGAAAGAAATATACTCCAAAGAGTCGGCCCCGACTTCCCGACTTATATAACCGGAAAAGCCTCTACCCGGCCGATCATAGTAATTACAACCCTAAGATTTCCATACAACATTTATATGGAACCAGTTCCCATCTCTTGTAGTGACCACATAGGAATCATGGTAACCATAAACCAGAACCCAATAATGCTTCCCATAAGCACTAGAAAATCCTACAAGAAGGCGGACTGGACAAAATACGTAACTATGCTATAAGAATATTCCCAACAGGACCTGGACGGGAAGAGCTTGACTTAATAACAGAAAATATGATCAAAACTATTATTAAAGCCGAAGAACAGGCCATCCCAAAGACAAAATACAAAACCTTACCGCACCTAAAGTGGACTAAGTAGATGAAAAGGAAAGCGAAAAAAAGTAAAGAGAAATTTCAAGAAATTAGAGATAATGGAACGAATCGGCAGAGAAATAAAGAATTAAAGCAAGTGAAAGGGAAAATGATTTTTCTAATATAAGAACAGCAAGATAAAATGTGGAAAGAACTAGTAAAGAAAGCCGAAACAAGTGATAATCCAAAGGAAGCATGGAGATTAATTTTTATAATTAAAGGAAGACCTCCCAGGAAACCAATCAAAATTATCAACAACAACAATGAATATATAAGAAGCAACGAAGATATCGAGGAGAAATTCAGGGAACATTGGGGCAAAATTTACACAATAGAAGAGGCAGACAACGAAAGATTCGATAGAGAAATGGAAAGAAGAGTCGCGGAGTTCATACACACAAACATATAGAGAGTGACACCGGCAGTACAGGTGGATAATAGTACAGAAGAACAACAGGGACCTGGAATAGTGATAACGACTGAGGAAGTTAAAAGTGCTATAAACGCCTTCAAACAAAAAGCACCCGGAACAACACGCCTAAGAAAACAAAATTACGAGACGGCCCCCGAAAACATAGTCAGGTGCATTACCGAACTTTTCAATGCCTACTTAAACATAGGAGCCTTCCCAGATAAGTTCAAAGTAGCGAAGATGTCCTTCCTGCCCAAACCAGGCAAGCCGTCAAACCTGGTCTCGAGCTACAGGTCAATCTCGCTGCTGAACATCCTGGGAAAAGTCTTCGAAAAGGTTTAAACAGAAGACTGGACGCTTTCCTTAAAGAATCAAGAAAATACAACAAACACAATACGGCTTTAGAATAGAACGAAATGCAACCATGGTACTAGTAATTATCACAGAAAGGTTAGCACAAGCCTCTGCCGAAAAGGGTAACGTGGACGTGGTCCTTCGTGATGTCGAGAAGGCCTTCGATAAGGTCTGGGTCGAGGGATTAAAATGCAAACTACTTCGACTCAATCTCGGCATCAGGATGGAGAGGCTACTGGCTGATTACATAACGAATAGGAAGACATTTATTAGCATAGAAGGCCAAGAAGGGCTAACTTTCCATCTTCAGACCGGGGTCCCGCAAAAGGGGTGTCTGAGCCCCACCCTATATTCCATTTTCACGGCAGACCTTCGGACTGTATGAAAATACAGTATGCGGACGATATTAACCAGGTAATCTCATCACGATCCACAAACCCCAGATGGCAAACAAATACTGCGGAACGGGAGATCAAAAATATAAATGAATTGGAAAAGAAATGGAAGATTAAAACTAATGCGACTAAATTCAATATAATACCAATTCTCAGACGAAAAACGGACCAGATAAATATAAACAGAACAGAGTATGAATATTCTACTGAAGGAAGCGTGATGGGCCTGCATAAAGGCAAAAGAGGTTACCACAACCATATTAAAACCAGGATCGCTAAGGCCAACACGGGCCTTGAAAATACAATATGCGGACGATATCAACCACATTATCTCATCACGATCCACAAACCCCAGATGGCAAACAAGGACTGCGGAACAGGAGATCAAAAATATAAATTAATTTAAAAAGAAATGAAAGATTAAAACTAATGCGACTAAATTCAAAATAATACCAATTCTCAGACGAAAAATGGACCAGATAAATATAGACGGATCAGAGTATGAATATTTTACTGAAGGAAGCGTGATGGGCCTGCATATAGGCAAAAGAGGCTATCACAACCATATTAAAACCAGGATCGCTAAGGCTAACATGGGCCTAAGAGTGATTCATTTTCCTGAGGCACATGAATTTACAAAGAAAAAGGACTTTATACAAGGTCTTCATAGAATCAGTCTTAGTATACCCACCAATTCCGTTACATTCAACATCAACATCCTGCAAAAGGTAATTACAAAGAATTCAAAACAAGGCGGAATACCTAATCACAAACACAAGAAGAATAGGAAGGAAAGGAATTCAGTAAATAATAGAAAGGGCCAATATTGACCCAATCAATGAAACCTCTTCTCTTGAAGCCGTGATCCTGATGGTGAACACCAACTCAATGGCGCGCGGTTACCCACTTGCATTTTTCGTACCGTTCAAAGGCTCGAATCCCGATGTAAAATGATTCTCTTTTGCGACAAGCGCTATTATGCCTTAATTAACTCACACATTTGTTTAAGTTTCCCCTCGAATTTAGTAACGAAAAGTGATTATGTGTGAACAACACTGAAACAAACTTCACTATCCTTAACAATTAAGATCAGAGGACCTGTCCAACTGTGCTCAGGAAAAAGTATGTTGAAGAACAATACGTTAACTTCCTTTCAAGGATTCACTTAAAAAAATACCTTCCAGACTGAGTAGTGCAACATTAACAGAGTATTAAGAGTTTTTATTTAGTTCAAGGCCATCGTATTGTTTGCTTGTAAGAAGTCATTTCGAACTTTCTCTGCATAATAAATAGAGTGATTGGTTAACACTGCCTTATTTTAATGTCCGTTCTAATGAGCGGGGTTTGCTCACTCGGGCGCGGTTTGCAGCCTTTGAGATGCCAGATACCATCATATAAATTATTTCCCACGTCTTAGAAACTGAACTATGGAGAGACAGATTGTTTTGTGTTTTTGTAGCCAGAAAATAACAGAAAAGGCAGTGTAAATTTATGCTTCAATTATGATTCCTTTATTTTTTATGGTCTTCCTAATTTCTGGAAATTATCGGAGCCCAACCGTCATTTGGCGTTGAAAGGAGAAAGACCCAAGACAGAGACAAGAAAATCAAAAATAAATAAAGATATATTAAAAAAAGACAGAATATTCGACTCCTAAGGATACTATTTCAACAACATCATTTTAAAACACTGAAATATATAAAAATAACGTATTTATTAACAAAAGTGAAAACTAACGAACGCATCTCTACAAGGTTTCGAAATGAGGTTCGGAAATAAAATGCTGAAATTAGGGAAAGTGAAAGTATATGAAAAGTTCATACTCCATGTAAATTTCTTGGTTTCCTAGGGAAGGAAAGCGTGCACAATTCTCCTGAATCTCTCCCCATTCTCAAAAAATAAGCCCTCTCCTGAAGGTTTTTAAAAGGGTCAGGAAGGAGGATGCCATTGTATTGGAGGGACCTGGCTATTTTCCCAGCGCTTCTAAAAAGAGAGAAATTTACTCCACGGATACGAGATAGGACATCTTTAACCCTTATCCTAACCCTAAAATCACCTTCAATCCTCTACATCTTGAGAAGCCTATCCACTGCTCCTCATAAATTCCAAGTCCTTAGGCGTGGTTCATCTAACGACGCCCAAATGACCTGGTTTGGGGATTTCCGAGAGCAAATCTGGTCACATTTTCAAAATGTCATCTCAGGGCCGTCAATGATTGAGTTTTAAAACATTAAGGTTGACGTACGAAGCATTTGATACAAGAACGGTTCATTTTTACCATCTTGTGATCAAACGCGGTTAGTGCGCCCTCTGGTATATGTTTTCGAGCTAAAGAAAGCAAGAAACAGCCCTCTTGTGCTTCTTTCGCACCGGAACTTCGTACGCACCCAGCCGTTAATTCTTTGGTGGGGAACAGAGAAAGAAAGAAAACCTTTACCACCAGAAGGCGCCATTATATGTAACTGTGAGTCCTAACCTACCAAATGCCAGGGTAACTTTGGACCCTCGAATGCCACCTCTATTCCGCTGACAGTACGTAAAAAGTAGAGCTCACCTTGACCTGAATTTGAAAATAAAAGAAGGCATCTACCACTGAATTTGACGCTACCTTTTTTTTATCTATCGCCTGACGACCATTCCACGCTAAAGTCTCGTCTCTACTACCCTCATCTATCTTGAAACGGCCGTCAATTTCTCATCAGTTCTTACTCCATATATTAGTCGTTCCTGTATTGAAATCCAGAATCACTGACTCCATCCCAGACGACTTTGCGCTTCCATTTACTATTCCAGCCCCGTGCATATTGTGGAACATTGTGACCAAATGGAATTTACTTTATCCATTTGAGTTAAATGTGGTCCATTCCTATTTATTTACCTCTGATCAGATTCATTTCAGTGTAATTCTATATTGGAATTAAACTTTAAAACGTCTGAGTATTCTTTTAGGGTAAAGAAGGCATTTGCACCACTCTGCAACGACCATGGTGTCTGAAAGAGATTATAAATGCTCAAATTTTACCTGCAGAATTATAATGTCTGAACAGAGGATCTTGAATAGAATACTCTAACAGTTCCTATTCTTAAGCTCAATGATCCTTCGTGTAGTTGTTGGTTGGTGTTATGACATTTTTTAGTAGTCTATTCTTCTGCCTTCTCAAGATATGTACTTTAGCTCATAACTCCAGCCCTTTAGGAATCTTGTTTCAAAGACTCTTTTTCGGAGATCACCTAACTTATCTTTATCCCTTTGGTTATAAATAGATATCATAAAAAAATTACGCTAATCTATTTCATTAAACTAGATTTTCATTTTAACTGATATAAATTTGACAATGGCCTCAAACCTCCACCTTCAAAAGAAAATTAAAGAAATGATGAAAAAAAGGGGCTTTTCTTGGATGCCATAATTGGCATTAAAAAAATATTTGTTAAATGCTTAAATATCGTGATCGTTTTAATTGGGAAAAAGATTGATTGTTGGAGGTAAAAAGGTTGGAAGATTGATTGTCTTGGCGTAGTAGTAATAATGGTTTGACAACCTTCCTTTATCCAACCGGATCACGACCAGACAATGAAATAGACATAAAGGTCAGTATGACAATGATTGGTGACCCCGAGGGCACCAGGGGCCAGTCATCTTTGGTGAGAGGTGCCAGGAAGTAGGATGTGTTGACACCGAACAGCGTTTAGGAAGAACCTTCGTCGCCCCGGAGCACAGAGATCTATTCCGCGTCAGAGGTATGTAGATATAGATACCCATCGTCAGAATTCCTTGGAACAGAGTGTGTGTGTGTTGTGCTGTGAAGATGGAATAATGTAAACAAATTACAATATTTGTCTGCTTATAAGATTTGTTTATTCGTTCAGTTTCCATTGAGTCATGGGAGCCGAAAGAGCCAAGACAGAGCATTGTCAGACCAAATCTGCAAAACATAACCGCTAGTTTATACCCGTTTGATTTCTTTCAAAGGAGAACTGCTATAACCAACGAAAGCAATGGATCAAGTAAATATAAGCATTCCTCCCCCCCCCCCCAAAAAAAGAGAAACTCTTAACTTTTCTTGATTATTGAGAGTGATTAATTCTTTACTAGGTTAGCCTAAATCAAGGAAAAAAACAAACAAAACAACTAAAACAACATATCTAACCTAACCTCCCAACCAGACATACATTTAGAAAGACATTTATTTAACTAATCCAGCGCAATTTCAGGTAGTGAAATAGCGGAATTACCACCCACATATAGCGGATCACCACTCCCAAATAGCGATTACCATCCCAAATAACGGGAATACCTCTCCAAACAACGGATTACAACCCGAATAGCGGGATTGCCTCTCTAAACAACGGATTTCCACCCC
The DNA here is from genome assembly GCA_963969495.1 of Ceratothoa steindachneri. NCBI lineage: Eukaryota > Metazoa > Arthropoda > Malacostraca > Isopoda > Cymothoidae > Ceratothoa > Ceratothoa steindachneri. Next base: position 120,488,443 of record OZ018320.1, on the reverse strand, counting down.
AAATAGCGTGCCACTGTCCTAAATAGCAAGATTACCTCTCCAAAATGCAGATTACCACCCTAAATAGCGGAATAATCACCCCAAATAGCGGATTAGACACGCTAAATAACAGAATTACCACGCAATTGTGCGATTTTAAAGTTTTCCAAAGTGAAAGACAGCTTATAAAAAAGTATTTGCTGCCGTTTGAAGAAACGTGAATGATCGATGCTTTAGGAAAATTTTATCGGGACAAAGCACCAAATCACCCGCAGAAATAAAAAATCCATCGTAAGCCGTTTTACCTTTATTTATCAAAGGTTCATTCGAAACTTCTCTCCAAATTCTTTGATATTCTTGCACAACAGTTATACAACTACAAAAACAATCCTTTTATGGAAATAAATGGGTCCCCCACATAACTAAAGGCCTCTCTATTTTGCTTTCATTATTCAAATTTGGGAGGAGTGCCACTTTGTACGAGTGCCAATTCCTACGAAGGTATTGTTTACCGTTGTTTATCCTTGCGGTTTATTTTTAAAGGGCCGAAAGTGAATACAATGGCAGTTAGGTTAATTTAATAGGAAGAAGAAGAAGAAGAACTACAGAACTACAGAATCTAGGACCAGCAAAGACCCTAAGGTCCGCTCGAGGCTAGTCCGCTACACTAAATCAAAAACTACGATACACCCTTATCTACGAGTGTATCTCTAACATGCTATTTTTTTTATTTTTTTTTTTAATACTATCTACTGTACACACTTATCTACATGTGTACATTATCGTGCAATTTTAACTAATCAAACTAGGGGTCGGGGGAGATAGAAAGTTTTTCTTCTCATCTTCCGCAGCCACTCGACTGCTAGTGGTGAAAAGCTAATTTAGGGATAGAGACTACTTATAGGATAGGCGGAAAAGAAATGGGACATCTAAGCTACACATGCAGAGAATCGCCGGCATCATTTTTAGTCATCATAATTTCATATCCTTAAACCTCCGCTCCAAACTCTCTCTCTGCAAGGACGTTTAAATTCACAGTGCTCAACTACATTATATTTAAACTATTCAAATGCACGTCGAGACGATTTTTGAACATATTAACCGAAGTGCTATCTACTACGTGGGTGGGCAGCCGATTCCAATTTTGAGTAACTTTAAATGTAAAATAAGAAGAAGAAGAAGAAGAAGAAGAAGAAGAAGAAGAAGAAGAAGAAGAAGAAGAAGAAGAAGAAGAAGAAAAAAGAAGAGGAAGAGAATTATAGAACGAACACCCATAAAGCCTCTAACCGCTCGAGAAAAAGTAGAAGAAAAACTTCATGAAATTACATTGACTAAACAAATTAGTTACATATGTTATAATTAAAGGGACACAAAGAAGAACAATGCATTTATAGGGCGCTTTTCAGAGTCATTTGGCCTTATAGGGCGCCTATCCTAGCACTGAAGGCACCAACAATGGGAAAAGAGTGTAAGGACCGGCAGTTCATTCCACGTATTAGGAGCATAGATTGAGAAGGCACGGTTACTCATGCACCACATTTTTTAGATGTTTTTGCAAAAGTAATCACCAAGAGTAGTTTAGGCAAGTGGGAAATATTACTACCACATTAAGACTATTTCAAAGTAGACTGACTTAATATATTCTTGTTTTTTTTAATATAGTTAGAAGAGAAGCGGCTTCGCCACTCATTCATACAGGAGCAGCTTGCGCTTCGCAGACAGACCTTCGGTCTGTGGCCTACGGCCTATCTGGCTCTAGCAACAGGGTTTTATTTTGTTGTTTTTTTCATTTAAAAGTTTTCCAGTACATATCTCCTAATAATTTTGTTTTTTCAAATCAATGCTTATTTTCTATGCCTAAAGGCGATAAAAAACTTTTATGTAAATTCCTTTGATATAAGGAAAAAACGATCCTCAGAGTTCTTTTTTTTAGAGCTGACTGGGGAAAATACAGACAAGAATTGAATGACTACGAACCGAATAGATTAAATGAAGCCACATTAGAGGAAATCGACGATGAGTTAGAAAAATAAGGACGCAGATACAAACAGCCGACGAAATCGCTATACCAATAAACACCTACAAAAATATTAAGTACTTTATATGGACAGACGAAATGAAGACTAAGAATGCAGAAATTAAAACGATAAACGAGGACATCATAACAAATGGAATATCAAGAGAAAAATACCGTAATCTGAGAACGAAGAGGAGGGAACTACTTAGCGCAATATCGGACAAACAAAGAGAATATTGGGACATAGCCGTTCAAAATATTGACAACGAGCTATTGCCCCTAGAATTTTGGAAAAAGATAGAAAGAATGGGAAATATTAAAAGAAAAGAGAAAATAAAGATTAAGGACAAAGACGGGAAATAAGTCGAAGATGAACGCGGGATTGAAAGCCTTTTCCGGGAACACTGGGAAGGAGTGTTCAACGTAAGCGAAAAGGAAAACGAAAACTATGACATAGATTTCGAAAACCAGATAATTGACGAACAAAATGAACGGATTGAGAGGACTTTTCCACATCACTACGTAGAAGAGGAACAGTATGCGAACGAAGGATTTAACACCGTTATCACAATCGAGGAATTAAAGAACACTATCTCCAATTTTAAACAAAAGACCCCTGGAAAATCGGGCCTCACCAGAAGAAAATTGTATAGAAGCACCGGATAATATACTAGAGGGAATAAGGAACGTGTTTAACGCCTGTATAAACAGGTGATACTTTCCTGATGAGTTAAAGATAGCCAAAATGATATTAATACCGAAGCCGGGAAAACCACCTTTGGAGGTCGAAAACTTCCGACCTATATCCCTTCTCGACTTCATCGGGAAGGTGTTTGAAAAAATCCTGAACACAGGATTAAATGAATATCTCACAGAAAACAATCTCTGGAACAATCAACAATTCGGCTTCAGAAAGAACAGGAATACGGAGATTGCCCTCAGCGTGATTACATAAAAAATAAGCAAAGTGAAAGGAGAGAAATACAGTATGGTATTGTATGCGGGGACGTATCGAAGGCATTCGATAAAGTCTGGCAAAGAGGCATACAACATAAAATTCTAAATCTGGAAATAAACAACTATGTGGAAAGAATTCTATGCGACTACGTCTTCGAAAGATATGCATACATAGACGCTGAGAATTACCAAGGTGAAAGATTCAAGCTTAATGCGGGCCTCGTCAGGGAAGGTTTTTAAGTCCTTCACTATACCCCAGTGTATACCTTGGACATTCCCCCACCCAGGAGTGAGGGCTGTGTGAACAGACAATACGCATATGATTTCACTCAAATTAATTCCCTGTGTTTATCGGAACCCTCAGATGCAGGCCAGAGTAACGACAACATAAATAGAAAATATAAACGAGTATGAACGTAAATGGAAAATTAAAACGAATAAAGATAAATTTAAAATTATACCTATGTATCACAAAAAACTATCCGACTTTTACTTAGATGGAGAGCGATACAAGTATAACGGTGAAGGCAAGATTTTAGGCCGAACTATTACCAAAAATGGTTACAAGAAACACGTGACCGAAAGAATAAACAGAGCACGAGGCATGCTAACTTTACTCTATAGATTAAGAAATCTAAACATGGAAAATAAGAAAAAGATCTGTCAGGCAATGATACAGCCTACTTTGATATATCCAACAATTGCCATGTATACGGTTTCAAAAAGCAATCTAATAAGAATGCAACGTATACAGAATGGGGCAGTATACATAATTACGAACACGCAACGATTAGAGAGCAGAAAACAAAAAAAAATACACAACGAAGGGAAAATAAAACCACTAAACAAAATAATTTAAAAAAGAGCCAAAAAAGTCATAGAAAAAAACACAAGAAGAAATAGGAGAGGAACTAAATAATCAAATAGCACGAGGGGCAGGGGCAGGGTGGAGAAAACATATGCTGTTCCCTAGTGTTAAAAACAAAGCGGACCAAAGGGAAGAGGAGGAGATTTACGTGTAAACCAAATAAGGACATCAGATTGGGACAAAATTTCCCGAATAATGACAAACTCACCGGATTGGACTTTATACACACAATGAATGACAAAACTAACCAAAAAGTGCAAATGAAGGAAAAAGGAAAAACGACATGAATAAAGAAGAGAAAAATAAACAAATAAATAACCAAGGGACATGAACCAACACAACAGATACAGATACGAGAATTATGATACAGAAATCATAGAAACTCGATTTATTAACATAGCAGGAAAACAAATAAAGCTAACAACGGTTTGGACGCCTATCTCATACACACATAACATAATAACAAAACAACCACATAGATAAACAAACAGACACACTTTCACTCTAACCTATTTCGAACTTAACTCTAAAATTACTTTATAGTACAGAGATTAGCGTGACCTCTTCGCAACTTGCACCTCTCTGCAAACCTCCAACTTCCTTCCACTTCAATCATCTTCCTCCTTTACCGCTATCCAAAGATGGGCCAAACACTAACACCAGGGACAGATACAGCAAATAGTAACAATTAAAAGCTAGGAAAACATAAAAACACCGGGGTCCGGGTCCAACGTTAAGCAGGTCCACAGGCCAACTTGGTCGACTTTCAAGCCTTTGACTTTATTTCAGTCTGTCCTACCCTTACTTCTTTCTTTTTCTCCTCCCTCTCTTCCCCTCTCCGAAGCTCTTTTCCCTCGGTGCTTTCAGGCACAGAGGGAGGATGGCATCGGGGAACCTCGGGGGAACCGGGCCTCACCCCGCTCCCCCGACCGGGTCCCTCCTCCAGGAAAGACTGGTCTAAAACTTTTTCTCTCACTTTTCCTTTCATTTCATTTCATTTGCTTTTTTTTTATTTAAATTCGATTTTACATACGAAAAAGTAAAAAAAAAGACAAAAAACAGCCTTGCCTTAATTTAATACATCTTCTGAAGTTCAGGATTTGTAATTATTTTTGTTTTTAAATTTTTTTTCAAAGAATTCCATATTCCTATTTATTTTTTTGGAACGGTTTGAATTATTTTAAATTTTTCTTTCTCCTAGTTTAAATGTGACCTGGTATGTTCATGTCAAAGAAAATCAATTGAAAAGGAGAGATTCAGAAAGATTTTCCAAAATTAAAGCTGGTTTTTCTTATATATGGAGTTTTTATCAAAGTTCTTTCTAGTAGTTCATAGAAAAATAAATATGATCATCGAATGTTTTGAATTTTTTTAGAACAAACATAATACATAATTTTTAATCGTGAAGTTCAGAAAATGTATTAAAAATATGACATGGCTTTTTTTTTTTCTTCCGTATATAGAAGCAAATTTAGATGGGAAAAAAAGCTCAGAGAATTGTTTTTTCCGTATATCACAAAATAATTCCGTAAAAAAAAATAAGCATTGATCTGAGAAAAAAAATCCACGATGAGTAAATTATTAGGAGACATGTAGAGACCGAATGTCTGCCTGTGACGCGCAAGCACCTCCAGTAGGGAAGAGTGGCGAAGCCGCTTTATTAAAATTTGTTCGCACATATTTTAAAATTATTAAGTGTCCAAGAAAGTCAGTGCGTTTTATTTAACCTACGTTAATGATTCAAAGAGCGATGCCGTCGGGAGTTTCAAACTCCTGGCAGGGTCACCCAAGGCGGTAAGGTCGTGGATGAAGCTCCAGATTATACGAAACCAACAGCAAGACCCCAACGGTGTACCGAGCTGACATGGGCCATATTAGATTCTTATGTCTGGTTCTGGCGGAGGAGGGCAGCGCCCAGCGGGTAGGCGCGACAAAAGCGGGCCTTGAGAGAACAAGAACCCGGCATCCCGATGCAATCAGCCTCACCGAAAACGCATGTCTCAATGTTTTGACCAGCAAGGGACGTGTTACTGGCCAAGAGCGCGCGCGTGGCCGTCGCGCAGTCACGATCGCCCCAAACGACTGGCATTCGTCTTTGTTTTCTTTACGGTCTTTTTCCTTTCCTCGAAGAGACCGGATAACTGAGGACGAAGCCAATGCTTTGAAATTTCCCTTCGAGGGAATTCAAAAGCTTATTTGGGGAAATATATCAGGTTTGCATCTAATACAATTAAAAAGATTTTCAGACATTTTTCAAAATTTTAGCGTTAAAAAGAGGTGGGAGTTTTGAATCACATTAAATTTATTACATGTCAAGAAATTAATATCGTTTTTTAAGGAAAGTAAAATTATATGTATATACAGGAGGAGCGGATTCCCGACTCCTTACAGGAGGAGCTCGCGCTTAGCAGGCAGATCTTCGGTCTGTAGCCAATGTCTTATCCGCTTTGGCAACAACATTTTTAATAAGTTTCCAGTACATATCTCCTAATAATTTACTCCTGGTCTATTTATTTTTAAAATAAATGATTATTTTCTGGGCCTAAGGGCCGCGAAAACACTTTTGTCGGAAGTCTTTTTAAATACGGGAAAAAACAATCTTCAGGATTCTTTGTTTTCCTCCATTTATTTTGGTCTAATAATTTAATTTTCCTCTATTCGTTTTAGGGGCAAGTACTCGTAGCTATTTCCTTCTAATAAAGATCAAAATTGAAAATCTATTTTTTAAATCACTTTGGTAAAATAGCAGCCATGCTTAAATTTTAATTATTTTTTTCCACTTCACCATTTGTAATTCTTTTTGTTTTAAAAAATTCCCAAACATTCGATACTCATATTTATATCGGACCTTCACCATTTTGTTTTTTCAAACTTTAAAGGAACTCTTAGAATGAACTTGGATAAAACCTTAAAATATACTCAGATCTCAACCGAGCTAAGAGAAAAAATATCTATTTTTATTCAATCCCTCCCCAAAAAACGTTCTTAAAATATAGTGTTATGGCGGAGCACTTTTTTACTTAATAACGGGTATTTTTTTGCTTTGGGGAGTCCATCGAGGTCGGTTAATTTCACGTTTAGGTGATGTTTCTTGGCCACCACGATCACCTGATTTTACCCCTCCAGATTTTTTCCTTTGGGGATACCTTAAAGAAAAGGTAGACGTAAATAAACCTAATAATCTTCAAGAATTGAAACAAAACATGATTGAAGAAATCGACAAAATCACTCCTAATGTTTTGGAAAATGTCATGGAAAATATGGTGCAAAGAATCCGCCTATGTTTTAACAAGAATGGAGAACATTTAAATAATATTTAAATAATAAAAATTCAAGATCTCCTCTTTCATTTTATATATCACCCACTTTTATAACTTAATTAGTTTTTGTGTTATTAATTTTTACAAATGTGAAGTAACTTTTGGGCCACCCGTTATATAACGAGAAGTATTTGCAATAGCGCAATCATAATTATGCCGTTAAGAAGGCAATCCTTTGGCTAGCTATCTCTTCATCGAAGCCCTCGTAAGGAGCTCTTCTTATATACATGAGAAGATAACGCATAAAATAAGCTTTTCTAATAAAGCCAAAAAACTGTCTTTTGATCGGCCTTTTTAATTGTCAACCCCGCTTGTCGATGAGAATGGAAATTTTTTTTTATTCACTCTAGCCCCGCCTTGTAAAATCGCGAATTATTTGCAATAGCGCAATCATAAATATGCGGTTAAGAAGGCAATTTTGAAGGCTAACCAGCTCTTCATCGAAGCTCTCGGGAGGAGAATGGAAGGACATTCTTTTGGTTGACCTCATTAGAGAAAGTGGCACTCTCTTTCTTAGGTCATCTTTTGCACATCTTTTAAACCTCTCACTCTCTTTTTCGCGCATGTTTATACATAGCAAAAGGTGAAAGAGGACGTTAAACCTAAAATAAATAAATTTTGGTTGATCAGTAAACGATTTCGATGCTTGTGAGCTTCATTTGCAATTGTTGGACACAGAGATGACACTATATTCGCACGATGTCCACGTTGTCCTTTAGACAGTCCATGCGATACACAAATACAATTTTTTCCAACTAAACAAAGCCCTGACTTAAAAACCAACCTGAGCATTACTACAGTTTTTAAGGATCGCGGGTCATATAGTTAATATTTGTGTTCAAGATGTAAAAAAAATAAAAAATAAATAACTTTATTATTATAAAAAATAGGAATTATGTAATTACTTTTTGATTGGCAAACTTAGTGCCACGAATCAAAGCTAATTATTATGCTGTTTCCTAAGTGAGATTAATTGATTTATTTATGAGTGACTCAGAAGCAGCTGTAGTCAGGATCTTTTCCTATGGGTCTATTCTAAGCATTGCTTCAAGGTTTCCTTCTGTTATGACACTTCCTAATTTAGATTTTGTAGGGTACAAGATAGAAAATATATTTTCACAAATATAAGTTGAGCCAAAGTGTAAGAATATTTTTTTAGCTAAATGCTTTAACCGTGGACATTTCTCATCATTCAGACGTATGTAGAATTCATCACTGGGAACAGTTTTGAAATATGCTGAAGATGAAAATCGCTCGTTAGGTTTAGCAATTAAAATTGAATATCAGTGGAAACTTCATTCATAACAAAGTTGGCAGGATGAGTTGACAGGGGAGGGGGGTCAATTTCTATTATTGAAAAGTCATTAAATCTTGTAGATAACTCCATATGCAAAACCTCTAATTAGGAACAATATTTTTTCAATTTTTCACTCGAAACTTCAACAGGTTCCAATATTTTAAAATTAACAAGTTTCTTACTCTTTATTTGCTCAGTGAAAAGCAATAATTTAGTCAGAAATTCATTTAAATCATGCCTTTTCATTGCAATTTCAAATTGAGATCTTATAATTAAGCTACATTGTCAACAGCAAAAGACAAGATCTGGAACCCAAATGATATCCTTCAAATGGGGAAAATCTTGCTTTTGTTTCATTCCTAACAACTCAATCTCGCCCTGTAGTTCCAAAACTCTTTAAAAGACATTGCCTAAAATTGTAAACCTGTATGAAGCATAACATCTGTGTATTCTGACTCAAATTCTTCCAATGAGTTTGCTGATTATTATTATTATTTGTGGAGTAAACGCAGATTCAAGAGAGTTGCGCACTCTCCCTATCATATAATATCATATGATATTATCATAGAATATAATTACAATGGGTGAACATTTCACCGCCCACGTCGAGCATTTGACACGCACGCGTTATTGACTGTTATGAGCGAACAACCTTTTGGCCGCAAATACAGATCGGGCGTCTCACTTATACAGATGGTTCAAGGATCTTGATCTAATAAAGTTGGCTAATTCAGCGACAGGCTTTAACTACATTGCTATCGTAACCGGATAACAAATTTATATCAAATTAGTACAATTTTCTTATTGATTGGTAAGGTTCAGAGTAATTAAGCAAAGCTGTTCTTTGCCATGCTCCTATTTACTAAAGGATTCGCTCTTATTTTAACTTTAATTTTTCTTAATAACTCCTAACAAAAAATTCAAATGAAGAGAAAGTTTAAAAAACGCCAAGAAATTAAGAAAAACAATCTAAAGGTCATTAAAGAGCAACTAGCTTCTGGGTCTCTAAAACAATGTCTCCAAGGTTAATTAGCACTACAAGAGAAACGTTCATGAATACCTGGTGAAAGATAAAAAACAAAGAAACTTCAAAGGCTGTAGCCTTTTTATCTATACTAAAAATTCATTAGCGATAAAGTAATTAAATTACCACAAACGCATTTTTTCGCTCATCACCAACTAAATTAGTAGAAGCCTCCTGCGGGGTTGGCTAACCTTGTTCATATTAGTTTTTTTAACAGTAATTGAAAGTATCTATTACATAGGGCGTCAGCATAGTAAATAGTAATAATAATGATAGTAGTATTAACATGAATAGGCATTATTTGATGGCGCTCATTTTTCCCATTGCCTTTTATTGACGCAAGATTACTGAGCTGAGAGTTTTGCATACTAAGACAAAAGGAGACTTTGTGAAATAATAATATAATAATAATAATAGGTATAGATGCGCCCTTCAGGGCTGTTAGCCCTCACAGAGCGCAGGTTGTGTAGCGAGTGTAGAGAAAGTTTAGAGGGGAGAGAAGGCAAATCTGAAGAGATGAGTCTTCAGGCGACGTTTTAAAGTAGCAAGGGACGGAGAGGATCGGACTTCGACAGGAAGAGCATTCCAGAGTCTAGGAGCAGAAACTGAGAAAAATGGTCACCCATCGAGCAGATGACAGAACGAGGAGGGATCAGGATGCGAGCGAGGTTAGACCGGAGTGCACGAGGAGTTTGACGACGGGAGATGGCAGACGAGAGGTAAGGTGGAGCCTCGAGGTTTAGGGCCTTGTAGGTGATGAGAAGAATTTTATAGTGGGTACGGAAGCGAATAGGTAACCAGTGTAGCTCTTGTAACAGAGGCATCGAAGGAGAGAACCGAGGGGGGGGGGGGGCGAAGGAGGAGCCGGGCAGCATAGCTTTGAACTAGTTGTAGGGGGTGAAGTGACGAAGAAGTGAGATTCACTAGAAGAGAATTACAGTAGTCTAAGCGTGAGGTAAAGAAGGCATGAATAGCAGCTTCGAGGCTTCGTCGATCAAAATGGGAACGGAAAAATAATATGAAAGTGAGTGGGGCTAATCAGGAGATTTACGTGCCCTAGAGGTACTTCATCTTTCAAGTAATCTCATTTTCGGCTACTCGTGTTATGTACCTTCAACACTTTAGTATGTTCTCTGCGGAGATACCTCTTGGCTAGTCTTTTTTTTAGATTATTATTAGTATTATTTCAAGGTTAATTTCTGTCACTATCATATCTCAGGATAAACCAAAGTTGTCCGTTATTGGTTGGCATGAGAATAATGATAACTGATCAAAAGTGAGCATTTGTAATCATAGAGGGCAAACGACATTCGATGCTAAATCAGCAACGCCCTGAAGGTAGCTCCATCCGGAAGTCTCAACCAAGATCTTTGGCAACTGATCACAAAAACCGGTCCTTTAACTTTTTAAGTTAGCCAAAACTGGTTTCTGTTGGGGCTTTCTAATTAAAACTTTCCCTTTCAATCGACAAAAACCTAATACCATTGCTCATGATTTTGCTCGAGAAGGAAGTGTTTTCAGTACATATTCTAATATATGAAATCACATTGAACTTGAAAATGTGACAAACTTTATGACAAATAATTGGTTCAGCTTCCTGCGAATTTAATGCCTTACTTCTTTCTTCCTTCGATATTATCTACTGAATGCATGACGGTTTTGCATGATTTCTTATGTAGGAAGAGATGTATATGTTAATATCACTGACTTTTACTTTCTGCAGCTTCTTATCTTACCTTCTTACCTTGATAGCTATTCCCCCCATCCCTTTCATAGCCTGAGAGTTGTACATAAATATTATTTCTAGAGACATTATTTATTCATTCGCTATTATTGTTACAAAACCTGCAAGTTTTAGGGAATGGTAGCTTTCTATAGGAGGTTATTGTTGTCAAGTTTCCAATTGTCGGTTGATTTTGGCTTTTGAAAGTAATGTGGATGTAGCTGATTAGAGAATGGCTTTTTTGCTTCTTCTCCGTCTCCCAATGTGAAGAGTAAGACTGAAGTGTTAGAACAAAGGCTCCTCAACCTGCAGAGTACCGCGGGCCGCATCGACAAGTCTGAGAAGGCTCGAGGGATGCACGAATAAAAAAAACCTCTCTGTAAACCACATATTATACAGAACAAAAAAAAAATAAAGAATTTATTAATGAGACAACTGGTGACATTTATCAGCAAAAACCTGATCAAAATCAGAAGGAGTAGAAATAACCAATTAACCTATCCTAAAATACGCTCTTGAAAAAAAAAGATGTTTCAACACAAGTTTGGAATGATGGAGGGCAACACCGATGACCCAAGAGATGATCTGGCGGGCGGCACGCAATGTTAATTTTGACAAGTAGACGCGGGCCGCACGGAATGGCCTCGCCGGCCGCATGTGGCCCGTGGGCCCATGTTAGGGGCCCCTGTGTTAGACCATGTCATTGGAATTTTCTTTTCTCTTAAACGCTTTGTAAACAAATAGGTCAAAAGGTTCCTCTCCATGTCACGCTTTTAAAGAGCTGTCGTATACAGTCTTCTCCGCGTACCTGTTGTCTTCCCCGAGGAAAGCTAGGTCCAGAAACTCTCATATAAGCAGCGGTACAAATCGTGATTTCGAAGTATTAATTTTACATCGACTGCTTTTTGCGCGCGCGCGTCTGTATAGGTGCGAATAATGCGTTCATTGTTTTCGATTTTCCTTGTTTTGGGAATTTAAAAGCATGGTTTTTTTTAAGTGGTGTCGTGCTAAATAAAACTTTTGTCTTTTCTCCCCTTTCAGTTTATTCTGTTATCTGCTTTTGTACTTTTAATTGTCAGGAAACTAGAAGAATGTTTAGTAAATGATAAACCAGCTTTTATACGAAGACATCAAAGAGAATAACTAAGCCAATCAGAACGTAGTTTTCAGAGGCCGTATGTGACATCATACTTCATTGACCTATCAGCGATCGCTGATAGGTCGCTATTTTAGCCAGGATCGAGATAATTTATTCAATATATTTTAAAAATCCAGTCCCTATCTAATATTTGTTCATTTAAAATTTATGTAGTTATTTATTCATGTGTTTACTTGTTCTTTCTTAAATTCATTTTCCCATCAAATATTTGCTCAATTAAAATTTACTGATAAATCCTATTCTCCCATCGGATGCGCTGCTAGTTTGGGTTTGTTTTTCTCATGTATTCATTCTCTTGTTTTCTAAATTAATTTCCCTGCAAAATATTCACCCATTTCAAATTTGCTTATAAATACACCTTCACCTCCATATGCAGTGTTCAATTTTTTTTCGTTTGTTAAGTTCTTTATGTGTGGTGGTGGTGGTGGCGACCCCACCCCATTCCCGACAGTGGGTCGGGGACCCTCATACCTATTCTAGGCCCCATCCCAGCTCCCCGGACCATCGCAGGAGCAGACCTGCCGCCTCCCAGGGTCTCTCCCAGAGATCTACCTGGCCCAGGTCTGTTTCTATCTGTGGGCAGTTGAAGAGATGTGTGGTGTCGTGTATCTGTGTTAAGCATTTAGAGCAGTTTGGTGTTGTATGGGTGATGGGAGATATTTTGTGCATGTATGACGTCAGGAGGGGTGATTTGTTTGTTCGTATCTGTGCTACTTGCTCTTCTGACCTGCCTTATGAGTGTGTGTTCTGAGTTTGGTATGGTTGGAGGTGGTGCACTTAATATTTTGTTGTGGGTTCTGTTTGTCAAGTATTGTTGTGTGATCTGAGAGTGGATTATTTTCATGTTTTGCTTGATTGTGTCTTCTGTTGTTGTGTTAAGGTATGTGTCTAAGTTGGTTATGTAGTTGTTGTTATCGAAAATGGTGGTTTTTTGTGTCGGTGATTGGGAGGTTGTCTGGTGATGTGGTGGAGGGGATGAGATGGATGTTGCGTTTTCTGTCTGAGTTGTGATAGATGTAGTTTTAGGTGACTTTTGATTGGTTTGATGTTCATCTCGTCGTGTAGATGTTGGGTGTTTGTGTCAGGAGTGCATTTTGTAGCAGCGCGAAGGGTTGTTTTGTATTGTCTATAGTTTTTTGGTGTTGGTTTCTGCAATGATTGGCTTTGAGTGTTTTCGTGGCCTTGACTATTGTGTTTTGAGTATGTGAGTTTAGGGTCGAAAGTGAGGCCAAGGATCTTCGGTTCTTTTGTGGTGGGTAGTGGTATGTTTTGTATCTTTAGATTTAGGCTTGTGTTGTATTCTGCAGGGTCTGGTGTGAAGAGAATGGTCATTGGTTTAGTGGAGTTTAGCTGTAGTGTGTTGTCTATAGTCCATGTGTGTATTTTGTTGAGGTAAAGTTGTATCTGTTGTGCAGTGGTTTCTAGTTTGTTGTGTGAGGAGAGTATTGTGATTATGTGTTCTCTATTTCTTTTCTCTTCTCCACCTAAATAGAATCATTCGCCTTAACAAAATAATTAAGATAGTGCCTCAGAAGTAATTTGTGGTGTTTGTACCGGCAATTTTCTTCTTGCTCACTTACAGAGGAATTCAACGCAGTGTCACTGCTGTACCAATCAGCGTCAGCTTCTGATCAAACTTCCTCGCTTGAAACAGCAAATCGCGTTCCTTTCTGCTACGCTTGATGCGTTGACTGACAGGCCTGCAGCCACCGAGTTGACGCCTCAAAATACGACTGTATGAACACCTACTCCATCTAATGATTCCTTTGAGATAGTGCCCCCCCCCCCCCGCCCTCAACCAGTCCACGAAGGCGAGACTACCAATATTTACAACTAATAGTTTCTCAGTTTTAGCTTAGCCTACCTCCAGGAGTTGGGAGAGGTTGAAGTTCGTTTTGTCGGCGATTCGATTGTGCAAAACCAATTGGATGAGTTTTGTGGCAGGTATCTGGCTAAAAGAAGAAGGTACTGCTACGAGGAGCAGTCAATAAGTTTTGCGATTCGGATATAAGGAAACGAGATATGAGGAAAAGTGTTTTATTATTTTTCAATATAACTATCCTCGACGTCAATGCACTTGCGCCACTTGTCCCTGAGGCTTCGAATTCCCAACAACTAGAAATCTCCCGACTGCTGTTCAATCCACTCTTGAACGGCAAGCTAGACATCTTCATCGTCCCCAAACCAGCGTCCACGCAGTGCAGCCTTGAGCTGGCGGAATAAAAAGTAGTCGCTGGAGGCCAGATCTGGACTGTAGGAGGGATGGTTGAGCTCCTCAAATTCGCACTCGCGCAGGGCAGCTTGTGCAACTCTGGCCTTGTGGACAGGGATATTGTCGTGGAGGAGTAGGACACCGCGTGTCAACTTGCCGCGCCGCTTCTGACGGATGCACAAATTCAACCCAGCCAGTTCCTCGGCGTAATATTGGCCTGTGATGGTCCTTTTATGAGGCGCATAGTCCACCATCAACACTCCCTCAGAATCCCAGAAGATGGTGGCCATGATGTTCCCGGCTGAGGGTTGGGTCCGGAACTTGATGGAGATCGGAGAGCCCCTGTGCTTCCAGGCCATGCTTTCGAGCTTGGTCTCGGGATCCCAGTGATGGACCCACGTTTCATCACCTGTCACTATGCGTGACTCGAATCCTGCCGAGTCTTGGTTGTACTGGAGCAGCAGCTCCTCCGAACTTTGACGACGTTGAAGTCGATCATGGGGCGTGAGGTTTTGTGAGGTTTCTAGGGACTCAACGGGCAGAGACCTTGGTCATTGCCAAATTGTCGTGGATAATGTTGATAACACTTCCATGTGATATTCCAAGTTTTCGCTTGATTTCTTAGACCTTCACCCGTCGATTTTCGAGGATCATCCTCTCCACACGGGCCACATTGTCCTCGTTGGTCACGTCTGACGGGCGTCCTGGACGTGGGTCATCTTCAAGGGACTCACGACCATGGCGGAACTTCCTATTCCAGTGAGCAAAGATTGCATAGGAAGGGGCGGTGTCGGTGTACACTGCAACCATGCGTTCATTGATCTCCTTTGCATTATTGCCTTCCTTGGTCAAAAATTTGATCAGTGCGCGGTGCTCAACTTTCTCCATTGTTGAAAAATTTGTGACTGACCATCTGCAATCAGCTACTCCTTCTTAAATAGACGAGGCAGGAGCGTGCAGCTGCAGGTCGTGACTTGTCATAACTTTTCCTAACACCACCACAAACAGCCATCCCTCTCCCTTTGTTTTGCCCTACCAATTCGCAAAACTTATTGACCGCCCCTCGTATCATGGTGACAAAGTCGAAGTTCTAGCAAACTCCGTTTCTGACTTTGCAGACGAAGCTACTACAGATATCACGCTTATAGTCCATGTGTACATTAATAATATTTTTTTCTATTGGGTCGGAGGAGCTTCTTGCGCGTTATAGGTTGCTTTTGATAAGACCTAAAGACAAAGTTGTAAAATTAATATTTAAGAAGTACTAGCGTGAGTGGGTTCTAGGAACAGCTTCCTTGCGAGAGCTTTATATATTAATAACTGTTTAAATGTTCTTTGCAACAAAGAAGCCGTACATTTCGTCAACCTTTAGGTTCAGTTTTACCACCAACACGAACTATTTATGCCAGATGGATTGAATCTTAAGGGAAATGGATCTTCGAAGTTGTGCAGACTTTTAGATAACTCCTCCCGCGTTTTCAGCCAGGTCAGTGCCAGCCCCAATATAAATAAGTCCTTTTTTTGGTCAACTCTAGCAAACCGGATTTCGGCAACATAAATAATGTTCATCGCCAAGCACAAGAAATCGAAAAAATACTTGTATATATTTTAACGCACGGAGTATTAGAAAGAAATTCAACGATCTTGCGAGTCTGGTGGGTGTTGAAAATTTTGACATTGTTGCAATACAGTTGTGAATGAAATCAGAAGGTAAAGTTTTCATAGGCAAATTAAATTCAAATAGATACAAATTTATAATAAAGTTAGACATACAAGTAGAGGGGCGGGCGTCCTCTTCTATGGGAAAAACAATTTAAACGCAATAGGTTTCGATACCTTTTATATAGGTAACACGGATATTAAGTAGTTTCTAGAGATAACGAAATATATAATTGTAACTTTGCTGTAGTATATAGACCTCAACACAAAACAAACAAAATGATGAGGAATTATTTGAGTGTTAGTGAATGTTGCTAGGCAGCAATGACATTCGTATGTAAAGATTTTAAGTTTTTAAATGTAGATTTTAATGATAAAAGAGCCGATAACGAGGGAAAGAGAATGATCAATATTTAAAAGAAAATTATCTCAACCAAATGGTAAACTATCAACGCATGAGTAAAATATTCTTGATTTGATTACAATAAATGGAAAACACTTTGTTAAAAGTGTCTCTGTTGGTGAACATAGTCAATGGGTACAAGCAAAGGCAGTCTTTCAAATGAAGCATCAAAGAGGCAATATCCAGAATTTTCGAAAGGAAAATTTCGATGCGCCTCGTATTAAAATGAGGCCGATCGATTGGATGGAAGTCCTCTCTACTAAGACTATTCCTGTGATGTAGGAAAATGTTTTGAAAATATTTATTATGTACGATACAGAATGCGTTCTTAAAAGGAGCAGCTCACCTCCTCTAAATAGAAGATCGTCATGGATCAATAATACTATGAAGTTTGCTATAAGAGAAAGAAACCTGTACTTTCACTTACTAAAAGAAACTGACTTTATTGTAAACCCCCAAATTACATTAATTATCGGCTTCAAGTAAAAAGCGAAGTAAAAAAAAGTAAAAAGACGGTACGAAATTGATCTTTCTAAAACGTTGGAAGAAACCCCTAAACAGTTCTATACGTATGTAAATAATAGGAAATCGATTCGGGATTCGATAGGCCCTCTTAAAAATGACGATTGAATGCTAGTTAGCGAAATAAGAGGTATTTGTGCAATGTCTCCTATGTCGCTAACTAGCGTGCCCTCAAACTCTCAAATTATATAGACAAAATTAAAATTTCAATACTTCGGCTAAAATTCATCTAAGCTATATACAAGGTGTCCCAGAAAAAAGTTAACCGTACTTTGAATTAGTATAACTCAAAACCTATTAGAGATTTTTGAGCTCTGCAAAATAAATCAAATTTAACAACTATTTATCTGTCGATTCTAGAAATTTCATTAAATTCCCTTTTACGATTTTGATACACTAATGGGTTTAGTGGAGGCTATCAAAATTATGTTTACGCAAGGAAGTAAAATAATCAAACTTTGAAGTTAAAATCAACAAATATATTTAAATCGATTTTAAAAAACACCTCTTCATATGGGTAATACAAATTCATTTTTTAATTTTCTAAGCACCGTTTCCTTCCACATGTCCTCCATTTTTTCCAAGCACAGTTGCGCCTTTGATCGCATTGATTGAACAACATTTTTGATTAACTTGTGATTTTCCTTAAGTCTATTGACTTGACGTGTGATACTATCTCTTAACTGCTTTGTGGTGGAGTAAATATACTTTATTCTTTAGATATCCCCATAAGATATAATCGCACAGTGTTAAGTCAGGAAATCTTGGTGGCCATTCAATTTCATGATTTAGCGCGACAATGCGGTTGTCAAACGTTTCTCTTAGTTTTGTTCTTACAGCAAGCTGTCTATGAGCCTGGTGCGCCGTCCTGAATCCACCCAAGTCTATTGAATTGATTGCCGTAAATCTGGCAGAGTTCCGGGAAGATCCTTTCGTTGGTCATGCTCAGGTAGGCAGCACCAATCAAATTATTCTCGTAAAAAATGGGCGGACAAGATAGCTATTTCAGCATATTCCATCCACAAAGACACTTTCTGCTAACAAATACGTGTGTCAAAGTAGAATGCTGGGAAGGGGAGGGGGGGTCAGCGGCGCATATTGCCGAATGTTATGGCTATTTACCTTTCCATTCATGAAAAAGGCTGCCTCGTCACCAATTACAATGTTTCCAAGAAACGAGCAGGTTTATGGAGAAGCCATTCGACAAATTGTCTATGACGAGGAAAATCAGTTTCAAGAAGCTGGTGGCTTGCATGCATCTTATAGGGATGCCATTTGAAGTCATGTTTAATAATGCGGTTAAATGATGACTTTGACTGATACATGTAGATTTTGAAGAAGTGTCATCTGAACATTTTTGATATTTTCTGTCGTTCTTATGGTTCTCATACAACCCGAATGACCTTTATTTAGATTTAAGCAGGTTCCTTCATGCTGGTATTTGCGAACATTTCTCCAAATTGTGGGCTTGCTTGGTGGGGGCCTACCTGGAAAACGTTGTTCAAATGAATCTTGTACTTGTTTAATCCTGCCAGTGTTAATAAAGCTTGTGACTACAAATACGCGTTGATCTTTTGTTAACTACATAATTAAATAGATTCTATGGAAGTAAACTTTTACACAGAAATGTCTTGATTTGCTTAGTAAGCAATAATTAAGAGACCATACCACAGCGTGGCTGAAAAAACACTCTAAAATGGCCTAGGCTTTGCTTGAAGAATGGCACAGTGGCCTAGGCTACCTAGGCTCTCTACGCTTCTCTTAAAAGTGCACGGTGGCTTAGCCTTCCTAGGCTTTGTTTCATTATTTTACTTCCTTGCGCAAACATATTTTTGATAGCCTCCACTAAACCCATTAGTGTATCAATATCATAAAGGGGAATTTAATGAAATTCCCAGAATCGACAGATAAATAGTTTTTAAATAAAACCCCTTTTGCAGGATCCAAAAATCTCTAATAATTTTGGAGTTATGCTAATTCAAAGTACAGTTAACTTTTTTTCTGGGACACCCGGTATATTAAGGTAAAAATATAATGCAAGAAGGCACGAAATGAGCATGACAAACTCTCTGGTGGACATGTTTTCCATGGTGTAGCGTGCCGAGAAGGGCAAGCGAGTGGTTTAAAGCTTCGCTTGAATGAGTACTTTTTTGAGACTCAGGATGACGCAGTGGATACGCTGCTCGCTGAAACTGTTCCCACTCGCCTACTCTACTTTCCTTCTTTATTTTTTCTTCACCCCTTTTCCTATCCTCCCGCTATCTACAATAGCATAATTACTGGCATCTATTTCTCTCACTCGATCAAAAAACTTTTTCATTTATTTTTTTTTATATTAGGTAATATGGTTAGTTATAAAATACCTGTTGATTGCCAAACATGCACACCGTCAAATTTTAATTATTCATTAAAGTAGAACAGTCCACGTTTGTGTGGTTTAATGACCCTTCTGGTGAGTGTTCAGTATTTCATCCATCTTACCAGTAACCTATAATTAATAATATTCCTACACCATTTTTGTAGTTTATACACTTCTATCAGTTGGCCACGTAATCGCCGACTTGCTAGTGATACCGGTGTATATTTGCTCTGTTTATTCCTAAACTTCGTAATTAGTTTAGTTACCCTATTTGCGCTCTTCCTACCTCTTTATTCAGGTAGGGACGTGAAATTAAACAGCCATACTCCAGATAAGGACGAACGAGGGATCTTTACGGAGGCAATATATTCCGCCATGCTGTTAGCTTTCTCAGATGCCACAATGCTTTGTTGTGATATTTTGTATTCATTCGAAATTAAAACTCTAAGATCAACTTCTAAGTTAACTCACTCTATAGATTGTTGATTCCTTAAGTTATCGGCCCCTAAACACAAAACCATACATAGATTTGCGTACGTTCAAACTCACTTGTCGCATATCTTTCTCATTCAAAAGCAATTTCTAGGTCTCATTTTAAGATCGCCACATCGCTTGTGAGTATGAACTGTTTCGGAGTTTTCGTATCGTCTGTGAAATTTGAAATTTTCCGAAGTTAACATTATAATTAATGGTCATTCATGTACACTGTAAACAACATTGGGCCGAGTACTGAGCATTGAGGAAATTCGCTAATAACTGAAGCTGTGCAATTTTACCTCTCTAACTGCTACCATCTAGGAAGGATCAGGAAGCCAGTCCTCTAGTCAATTAAGTATTTTCCCTCTTATTCCCTGTATCTGCAATGGAATGTTGGGTTCAGTAAGGACAACCATGCTGCACTTGACATCTATATGATTTCTTTCCCTCGACTCTCAACCCCAAAGTCGGCAGCGTTGTGAAAGTTGCTCAGGAAAAGTTGCCTCTCAGCTAATCGTGAGCATACCAAGTATTCTCTTCTATATCATTTTGTTTACAAAACTTCTTTCGACATAAAAAATAATAATGTTGTTACCGAAATGTGCGTAATTATCTTTACTTAGGAAATCATTTAGCCTATTTCTGAATATGGAATGGATTGTAAAAGTTTACTAATAATTGAGGTTAAACACATGGGCCGATAGTTACTTGGATCATAATTATCTATCTTTTAAAAGATTGACATATTATTAGGATTCATAAACTCGGCAGACACCCCGTGATCCCTAAGAAACGGGTTAAGTCCTTTATGTAAGTTGGGTAAACGTAGTCAGTTACAGGTAACGTCGACAGTATCAAGATATGTACAATTGTAAGAGAAAGAAAGTGAGATACGTAAGACGGGAATGATACGCATCAATTATAGCAGATTAGCTAATTTAGTACAACAGTCGGGAAAAATTCGAGTCAAAAATATGCTAATGAGATAGGCTTTTTTTTTTAAGACACTTAACTTCCGTTCGAATAAGACGTCCCATATAGCGAGTCTAATTGTAACAATGGGAGGTTTCGCGAGATGTCGTGAACTGTCTAAAATTCACTTCCGGTGGCTCTGTATAAATAGTAAAGCATCGGCCTGGGCAAAATTAGCATTTTTCCAGGAGGAGACGACACATAAGGTGAGGCCTGCAGACTCTTATTGCTAGCCGAGTGTAGGCGGGAATTATGTTGTGATAAATGTTAAATATTGAATAAAACATTCATTGTACTCCGAATAATTCCAAACTTAAATAAGACTCGGCCATAACTATTGAAATACGACCCAGTGTCCTGATTTCTTGCATTGTCCTTACGAGTGTCTATTTTGTCTCTCCTTAAAGCTTCTTTCTCTCGGCCTCCCATACCCCAAGAGCCCGAAGAGAATGAAAAAAAATCCTTGATGTAAGCTTCCTAGAGAGGGAAGAAACTCCTACACTGCCATATTCGAGCCCAGCTTCCCCCCGGCAAAATACTCCCTCGATCCCTACTTTCGAGGCTGTCAGTGGTTACTAGAAGACAGATTGTATCATCCGTCATAACTTCGAACAGGCCGAGTGCTAATCGGCCCTAAGTGCAAACCCAACCCATAGTGTTGGGAAGTAATCGAGCTCGACGTTCATACTCCTGCTCCCCTCGAGAATCAAAATCTTTGGGTGGCAGATCGACCCGAAATTGGGTCCCCTTTTTCAGTAGCGTGTGGCCGCTTGTGCTTGCTCACGGCTCCCACCTGGAGCCAACATTCTAAACCTATTCGCCCAGTTATTCCTTTGCATTTATCTTTCATGTCCATGATTTTATTTTTGTTTGTACAGTAGTAAAGATTATTTTGTTTCTCCCAGTTTGATATCCAGAACCTCCTAGATAATTGATTTAATTCTGCCAAATGTGTCTGTTGTCATAAGGAAACTAGTTACTCTTATGAGATTTATTGCAACCCATAGTTAACTTGCACCATTCGAGGCAAGGCCCAATAGCAGAGTTCCCTGCGTGCTCTCCGCTATCCTTTCTGGGAGACGGAAAGCAAATGGAGGTCAGGAGATCTAACCTGATCTATGACAGCAATCATTATCTAATTTCAACAAGTATATCGAAGAAAATTAGTCCTTCACTAAAGTAAATTTCTTCGTTTAAGTGGAGATAACTGTGACTATTCATCGATAGTAAAATAATTTCAAATGTTGACGTAACTATAGAAACCCTTAGGCTTGAGTTTCCAATTACGAACAAGTTCTTTTGCATAATTCTTCTTATCTTCCTTTTTGCTGGTTTCACTTAGAGCGCCTTGATTTACAGCAATACATATAAAAGTGTGTCTAGAGATTATATGCAATACTTCTTTAGCGTCTCATCATGTTCTAGAAAAAGCTTATGATTTTTTTTTGCTTCATATACATTTATGAAACTAATAAACACAATTTAGTAGATACAACACTAGTTATCTCTGGTATTATATAGTTTATAGTCATTTTTTTTTTAAATTCGATTACAACAACCGTCCCAAAATCTTTTGCAAGAAGCATTTTTGATAAAATGGTAGGAAAAAGCAACTTTTCCGAGGAGAGGAAAATTATATCGTGAAGGAATTAGATAAAGAAAAATATTCTTTGCAAATTTAAAAAGAATTAAAAAGTGATCATTACACTATGAAAAAACTGATAGGGAATTGCATTCAGCCAAGAAAGAAAAACCTTTAGCTACACATTGATAGCAGTCTTGTCTCTACCACTCTTCCTGTTTCTACCAGTCTCCCGTGAACCAGCAAGGAAAGACTACAATGTAGATACATTCATCAAAACAGTAATTCTAGGACATTCCACGCTAAGCAAACGATCGCAAAAACTATAATGCAAAGCACTTGATTGGCACAAAACTAGAACAATCCATTGCTTCAGCCCACATGAATGACCTCTAAAACAAATGACGAAGGTCACAAATAACGGAAAGTGACTTCTTTCTCGACCTACATAACTTCAAACAACGCCAAGGTAACCGATAGACATTATCAAGAGCCATCTAACGACCCCCGGTCGCTCTTGCGTCATCTGAACGACGTGCAGTTTGGCGCGCGATTCCCCATCGCGACCGAGCTGGAAATGGCGCGAAAGGGTGTCATGCAGCCATCGCGAGCGGGCCTTTCAAGGTCATGAGAGAGAGAAAGAGAAGGGAAAGGGAGATTTTTTTTCAAAGACAAAAATCAACAATGGCGCCCTATAATATTTTTGAAAAAGAGAATTCTATAAAAGTAGTGAAGTTATGGGAAATAAAAATATATGGAAGCCACATAGCTAGAGGAAATTCTTCAAGATCCAGGCACCATTGAGGCGCATACCCTTCCTGAAGGTGTGTTTACTCCACAACGGAGGCCCACCAGACAGAGACCGACAGAAACAGAGCTAAAACAGAAACATACACAGACAGAAACAAATAGTGACATATAAATAGATAGACAGATAGGTAGACAGGTAGAAAAGTTCTACTGAATGAAGAATATTGATCCTTCTAAAATTGAGAGGAAGAAAAACTACAAAAGTAAGACCAGCAAAGACCCTAAAATGAGAACAAGAATTACACAAGATAGATCAACAAAGACCCTATCGAATTAAGACCTTTTAAGACCCTAAAACGAGAACAAGAAGAACTACAAAAGGAAGACCAGCAAAGACCCTAAAATGAGAATAGGAAGAATTACAAAAGATAGACCAAAAAAACACCCTAGGATTAGAAGAAACCCTATTGAATTAAGACCTTTTAAGACCCTAAAACGAGAACAAGAAGAACTACAAAAGGGAGACCATTAAAAACCCTAAAATGAGAACAAGAACAATTACAAAACATAGATCAACAAAGACCTTTTGATTAGAAGAAACCCTGTCGAATAAAGACCTTTTAAGACCCTAAAAGGAAAGCTCTAGCACAAGCAGCCTGCAAAATTGATCTTAGTATTTCGTAAATAGCTTTAGAGCCCCAACTTGGCATTCAATAATTATTCGAATTAACGCCGGTTCGAGTCCAGCACCCGACCATTGACCAATTAAAAACTAATTTCAAGTCTGGGTCATATGGAAGGTCATAATTGCATTGCAATTTTTTTTCCATCATTTGAGTTATTTAGAGCAAGGCTAACATTCTTGCTCTGCAACGGGGCCCAAATTTTTACTTTTGAATACCTGTACTGTGTACTAATTTGTTCCCTGGGGGATAAATGCCTACTCACAACACTATCGTTTTGGGCTAATAAGGTTTATTAAGGTAGTCCCTTTCTTTCCTATTTTGCTATTACTCTTTCGTTCTTTAACTGTCTATGGCTTCGTATGTCTGTTCTCTCCCTTATTCTTTCCACGCCTCGATAGGCCGACTGTGAGTGAAAAAGGAGATTAAAATCATTAAATCAAACCCTCATTATTTCTATCCGGAAGACATACTCCCCTCTAAAAGAGATTCGTTCTAACATCTACTAAATATCATCTCCCCCTATCTTAGCCGTATCTTCAACTCCTCTCCTCCCCAATGGGATGTAATGGGAAGATCTTCCCCCTTTCAAATATGTAGAGATGAGACGTTTGTTGACAAACCAAGTCCCAAACCTAAAACAGCGTTATAAATATCAGTCTCTGCAACCTGACAAACACTTCAAATTTGCATTTGAGTCTTACTTCTCTGATTTATCTTTCTAAAGTGCCTCCATTTTCTTCGGCTCTTGTTTCTATCAGTTGCGGTGTCCCCCAAGGCAATGTACTCTCACCCACCCTATCTTTTACCATCGGATGGCCTCTTACGCCGCCTTGACTTTTCCTTTCACTTTAATGGCGATGATAGGCAAATACGTCTCTCCTTCCCGCCCTACACCTTTTCCTTCAATTATGTTTCTGGTTGAATGATGATGATGTACGCAATTTTTGAAGAGAGATGGTATAGTGGAAGATATAGTGGGTGAAAAAATTAAAGATGGGGGGGGGGTTGCCCTAGTAGGGAGGGCATCACTTTATTTTTATGGTTACTTTTTACTTTATTTGCTTATTTATTTTATGTGTATTTTTGTTTTCATGTGTTTGTAGTGTTCTTCTTATTGTATTTTTGTATCTTCTTCTCTGTCTTTTTACTTTTAGTTTAATAGTGTTGTTGTTTTTTAGCATTCAAGCCTTTGATAGCTTATTTGCCGACAATGCAGTTTTGTGTTGTTTGTAGTCACATTTTACGTGTGTATATGTATGGGATTAGTTGTGTTGTGTTTTGACGCTTTTATGTGTATATTGGGGATAAGTTGTTACGCGTACATAGTTTTGCGCTCGGGAACCGGCTTCTGCGTGAGGCTTGGGCCCGTAGCCAAACAGGTATATTCAGCCTGCCGCCTGCTCCCTGGAGGTTTGGAATGACATCGTCCGTTAGAGTGGACCAGATCTTCTTGCCCAGTTTCTGGGTGACGACATTGATGGGCTCCAAGCATTTCCTCCGATGCAGGACGCTTTGCCTGATAAGGTCACGCCTTCTTACTTTATTAATAAGCAGAGAGGCAGTGTTCTGGATACGCTGGAGCCTTTTCATCGAAGTTTTGTTTGCCGCTTGGGACACCACTGCGGGGTTAGATCAGCATTGCCCGGACATACATCATATATAATTTTCTGATGTTAGCCAAGCTATGATCTCTAAACCTGTAGAGCTTGGAGATTTCTCTCTTCGCCAGGTTCCGCCTCTCCGTGTGGTGTCTCGAGTATCCATGGTCGGTGATTTTGAGACCCAGGACGGTGCCTTTGGCGGAGTAGCCGTACCTCCTCCCATCTATGATGATGGGCCATGTCAACTCGCGGTTCAACGGGACAATTCTGAACTTGTCCCTGTTGGTCCTGATTTTCCATCGTTTCTCGTATCGGCTGATGTTGTTGATTTCCGCTATAGTACGGTCCGCCTGCGCCCTTGCTTTCCTCTCTGGGCACGGGACAATTTGTGTGACGTCATCTGCGTATTGCAGATACATCGTGTCCCTGTGCACCGGAGTTGGGAGGTCGATGGTGAAAACCAAGTAAAGCAGAGGACTCAGGCAGCTTTCCTGAGGGACGCCCGACTTTAATTCGAATTCGGGGCCTCTGTACCCTTCAATCATGAGACATGCCCTTCTGTCCATGATAAAGTCACAGAGGATCCTTTCCAGGATTGGGTCTAGCTGGAGGTTCAGGATCTTGTATTGAAGTCCTTCCAGCCAGACTTTGTCGAAGGCCTTCTGCACGTCCCTCAACACAATGTCTACATAGAACCTGTTCGCTTGGGTGTATGCTACTTTCTCAGTTAGGAGCGCCAGGGCGGTGTCTGTGCCCCTTTTTTGCGGAACCCATGCTGTTGTGGGTTGTGCGCTCCTAACTCGCTCAGTTGAGCTTGTAGCCTGTTAGCTAAAATCTTTTCAAAGATTTTACCCTGCATCTCAAGAAGAGAGATAGGACGATAGCTTGCCACCTGGTCTGGGGGCTTGTTTCCCTTTGGGATAAAGATGATTTTGGCCATCTTGTATCCATCCGGGAAGTAGCCTGTATTCAGGGCGGCATTCATCGTGTTTGCCAGTCCCTGAATAATTTGTCTTGGGGAATTTACGAGGTTATTTTTCGTAATTCCAGACCAGCCTGGAGCCCTCTGCTTGAAGGACCTTATGGTGTTCAAGGTCTCTTCTACAGTTACCGGGCATCCGTGGTCAGCCATCACTCTTTCCTGTGATACTTGCGGATGGGGGTGGGTTCTATGTATCATTGTGCCGAGGTCTTCGAAGTCCTGGTCGAAGTCGTCGTTCTCCTCTGGTGTTATAGCGAAAATCGTCTGCCAATGGACTCTAAATCTTCTTTCGAGAGACTCTGGATCCTCTATGATGTCGTCTCCTTCCTTGATTTTGGTTCTGGGTCTGGGAGGTTATTCCCTAATTCTCCGGATGTTTTTCCAGAATTTTACGGGATCACTCTCCCTGTCCAGCTTCCCGATGATGTCATTCCATATCGTCTTCTGTTTTTCTAGTATGATGTTTTTCATTTTCATGCTTAGATGTCTCATTCTTGCCGTCCTTTCCCTATTGGTACCTGTCCTGCCGATCTCATCATAAATTGCTCTATGTTCTTGGGCGATTTCTCTCATCTCGTCCGTTCACTCAGGTTGTGGGAGCATTTTATAGGAGATTCTGGGAACACATCTCTCGTCGGATTGAATGAGGAGATCGTTGATCTCCTCGATCTCCTCATCAATTTCTTCGAGATTAGCGTCTCCCAGATCAGTTGGTTGGTATGTACTGAGTATCTCTTTATATAGCTCCCAGTCAGCTTTCGCGTAACTTTTCCTGAGTATGACGGGCTTGAGTATTGGTGCTAGCGAGATGGTAGTCAGAATCGGGATGTGGTCGCTCGGAACCACTGGCCCGGGCTCATTGACAATGTTGAAGGGAAAGTTTTTAGATGTCAACACAATGTCCGGCTTTGTTGCTGAACATTGTGTTATGAAGGTCGGGAAATCTGGCCCGGCCCTCTGGAGTCTGTCTCTTTCGAGTAGCATCTCCTGGTTTCTTTCCCTCGGATTGGTTCTTCCGTAGCCTGATGAACGGCATCTGGCATTAAGATCACCGCCAAGCAATGTCAATTTCCCACGCCCGAAGAGGTTGTAAAAATTAGGGATCGGCAGGTCATCACGTCGCGGTGGTTGATAGGCCGCCGCTACAGGCAGGTCTCCAACTAGGGTAGGTATTGCTACTGCCACGAATGATTCATCTAGGCCTGGAAGTGTTTTATATGTAATGTTGTTTTGGATCGTGATGGCAGCGCCATCGTACCGTTCTTGTGTGTGGTTTTTGCTAAAGATTGTGTAGTTGGGTTTTTTATGTTGTTGACGTTTGTGTCAACGCCATGTTCTGAGATGAGGATTAGGTCATGATCCACTTTACGGAAAATGTTTCCGTAAGGAATGTGTTTCCCTACCCATCCGTTAACGTTAATTGTTAGTATCTTTAGTGTGTTGTTAGTGTTTTCCATGTTTATGTGCTGTTGTGTATGTGTGTGCTGGTTTTGTCTTGATTAGTGGTTTTCGGTGTGTGTAATTTTCCCGTTCCAAATTCTTTTGAACTCTGCTTCGCTTACGGTGAGGCAGGAGTCCCTGTATATTTTAATTCTAGCCTCTATGAGCACCGCTACTACCAGCGCTTCACGGTCTGGGGAATCATAGGACCATTTTAGTATTCATGTTCTTACCCCTTCTATGATTTCTCCCACCTTGGGGCTTTTTGAAAACGAAGTGTCTTCAGTCCTGAAGAATTTGATGTTGAGGTCTTCTCCATCAAATTCCCTGACTTTCTTTACACTTCTACTCCTGTTTTTAGTGGGTTGAGGGATCTCCCGTTTGTCCTCGGATGAGGAGGCCGAGCTTAGGAGATTTCCTTCCGCCTGGTTGAGACGTCTGGCTGCTCTTTTTGCACTTTTTTCCTTCTTTTTTATTGCAGCTAGGCGTGGGTCTTTTTAGGGGACCTCTGTGGGGTGTTTTTCTTTTTTGCCTCACTGAAGTTATTTTCTTTCACCTCGGTTTCCCGTGGGAAAGGTGTCGCGGGCGCCTCTCTTTGGTTTCCAATTTGAACTTGGAGGACATCCCCTGAAGGGGGGTTCTCCGGGAACCACATTTCTGCGAGTTCGTTGTTTCTCAGCATAGTGTTGACCTCCCTGGTGAAGCAGCCTGGGCTGGTCAGATTTCTTACGTGTGCATAGAGGATGCACGTAAGAATTTTTGTGGCGTCCTTGTCGTCCTTGTCAACTTTGACGTATGTTTTGGGGACCTGGCTGTTCAAGGCGCTTGCAGAGGGGGTAGTATTGTTGCTTGGGCATACGAGGTGTTTGCCCTCCTTATACCTTCCGCCCTCTTCGCTTCCGTCTTCTTCCGGATAATCTCCTTTTTGGGGGGCATGACATCGCCCTCGCCCTATGTCTTTGTCCACAATTCGGACACTTCTCCTCCTTGGCCTGGCATTCGCGCCAGCCGTGCCCTTTTTTGCTGCACTTCGAGCAGGTTGCCTCCTGTTCCTTACAATCCTTGGTTGTATGACATTCCAGACGGTAGCAGTTGAAGCAGATCTGCACTGGGATGTATTCCTCGCGTTCGACCTGCTCCCCACTGATCTTGGCGTTGAAGAGAAGTAAACCTCTCTCCTTGGCCTTTGCCGCCATCTCCGTGTATGTGAAGACAACTTTAAATACCTGGGCGTATTCCGAATTGTGCCTTTTATTTCGGAACTTGATGACCTCAGCCACCTTTGCCCAGTTCTGGTTCTTCTCAACCTCCTCCTTTATCTCCTCTTTTGTGTGCTGGCCTACCCATGGGTCCAGCCTTCTGCACACGACGCTCCTGTGCGCCTGTATTTGGGGGGGCGTGGTTGGTTGGAGGTTGAATCACCATTAAAAAAATATCTTTTACACAGCTGTTTAAAGTTAAGCCATGGGTTATTGGCACCGTCACCATGAGTGAGTAAAGTCTTGGTTCTCTTGTTGAGCCTCGGTGACTCTTTCATCTCTATTTCTAACTCAATCAGGAATTGGGGTACCTCTCTAGGTAGAAAAGAATTTTAGGTTTGGGACTTGATTTGTCAACAAACGTCTCATCTCTACATATTTGAAAGGGAGAAGATCTTCCCATCACATCCCATTGGGGAGGAGAGGAGTTGAAGATACGGCTAAGATAGGGGGAGATGATATTTAGTAGATGTTAGAACGAATCTCTTTTAGAGGGGAGTATGTCTTCCGGATAGAAATAATGAGGGTTTGATTTAATGATTTTAATCTCCTTTTTCACTTACAGTCGGCTTATTGAGGCGTGGAAAGAATAAGGGAGAGAACAGACATACGAAGCCATAGAAGAATTTTAGTTCAGGTCTCATACCCAAACTCTATTGTGGTCATTTATGCTTCCTTATCAATCTTAGGTGGATTCATCCAAATGTGGGTCACAAGTACTAATAATGCTAGCCATGCTTTTGTTTCCTCTTGTAGTGATCACTACAACTATTTAAGTGACCTGCCAGTATCTACACTTCCACTTCATCTTTCTCAGAACTATGTGGCCCAACTACTCTTTCGCTGCCGTCTCATCTCTTATTCTAACTGTTTGATATCCGATAGGTGTTTTTTTTGTCTCCATACGAATTCAAAATCCTAATCACTACCTTCAAAGTCTTGATATCAGGTTTTCTTCCCAATCTTTCTCCTTCTTTTTTTACTTCTTCCACCCTTCCCCGTGTCTCACTCCGTTTCCCACGTCACTCATGCTCGACTCATATTCATGGGTTACCAGGTAATATCAGTCTGCCCCGAGACTCCAGAAAGACCCTCCTGGTATTCTTGATATTCTTTCATCCTCCCCAACTTCTTGAGTGTTTGTTCAAACGCGATCTCAAGACTACGCTACAGTCCAAAGAGATCCAAACGACTGTAAATCTATTACATCTTCCATACTTTTTGTCAGAGGAAATCCAAGGTTCCCAGTATTGCCTCTTTTATCATTTTTAGCAATTGTATAACAAAATGTGTTAAAAAAAGTTTAAATGGGAGATTTAGTCGCGATAAATAAGATACCTTCTGTATCTGTGAGTTTAACTGCTATTAGCAGAGGTACCCGGCGTTGTCCGGGATAAAATGTCCTGCCGCAAATAAATACAGATCCATTTTGTTTGAAATTCTTATATTGTTGCACAAAAATATCTTTACTTGTTGATTATTATCATTTGTGGGGTGAAGGCAGATTTAGGAGAGTTGCGCACTCTTCCTATTATATAATGTCATATAATATACCTACGCTGGGTAAACGTTAGTTATGAGTTATGAGCAAACAACAAAGTGGCTACAGGAACAGATCGAGCGTCTTGTGGATACAGATTACTTATTTTATTTTTGCCTAGAAGAGAAAAAGAATTAAAATGTAAAGAGACCTGATTCGTCCTTTCACTAATCCTGTCAGCATTTCGATTATATGTTTAGGCTCTAGTTAATACAAAGACTCGAAAAAATGGAACCAATTACGTAGCTAGGAGAAAGTTAGTCTGTTAACCTTGTTTAAAAGTCGACCACGCGAATATTCAGTTTAAAAATAGTCTAGACCAGTGGTTCCCAAAGTGCGGGTCATGACCCCCAAGATGTCATGAGCCTTTTTCTGGATGGTCATGGAGGGTCCAAACTTTTAAGGAAATCTTTTGATATTTAGGGATTTTCGCTAGTTTTTTTTATATTTAGGTTTCGTCGTACGACTATTTAAGTGTCGTCTTGCCTACTTGGCAGATATGTTCGAAGCTTTGAATGGACTCAACCGGCAACTACAGGGCCCAGATACCACCATCATAATGCACACCGATGACATCAAGGCTTTCCTAGGCAAGCTATCTCTTTGGGAGAGGAAAGTCGAGAGGGGAAATGTAGCTCCCTTCTAACGTCTGACTGAGGTCGGTAGTGAAGAACCACTTGCAGAGGAGCTGCAACAAGAGATCAAGGAACACTTGTCAAGCCTCCAAGAAGAGTTCGGACACTATTTTCATGAGATTGATGCAAATGAGAATGTACAGCTGAAACTTGCCCATAATCCTTTCCGATGCACTATAAACGATCTTCCTGATGACATACAAGAGGAATTCTTAGAGCTCATCAACAACACCGCAGCCAAAGAGGAGTTCCAAGAACAACAACAGTTCAGCAGCTCTAATTGCTGGGCCAAAATGCTTTCCGCTTTCCCCAAAACCAGCAAATTCGCCCTGAAGGTTCTCATTCCTTCTCATTGACTTGCCTCTGTGAAAGTTGTTTCTCGACTCTCCTGGTAATCAAATCAAAGGCCAGAAACAGATTGTATGCTGAAGCAGACATGCAATGTGCCCTGAGCCACACAGACCCGCGTATTGATTTGCTTCTATCAAAAAAGCAATTACATCCTTCTCATTAAAATACATGATTAAATCAATCCTTGTTAATAAACATTAATACACATTTTTTATTTGTTGTTATTGCTCTCTCTATGCTTTGATTAATCTCTAAAATGTATCTGAGCTATTGGAAATTAGTACACTTTCAGAAGGCTTATAAAGGTGGGGATCATGGTAGGTTTTATACTACTAAAAGGGGTCACGTACTGGAAAACTTTGGGAACCGCTGGTCTAGACTAATAGTTCAAATTTTCTTCACTTATAAAATAGTACTCGTAAAATGTACTAGTCTCGTGACTAGTCTAAAGTTAGCTCCTAATATATTTAATAGATATGGATATTTTACAAATGTTAATAGATAATACCGTCTACTAAACGAACGAAAGAGGTAATAAGAAACAAGCGATCAGTTCCATAAAAAATATATTTTTTATATTCCTTTTGTACTTTCCTGCTCCCACAGATGGTCTGCAGAAAGATTCCTCCTCTCGCGAATGCCTCTTACTTACCTCTCAATGTATTCTCTTTTTATCAGCAACAGGAGATGGTCTGCAGGAAAATTTTTCCTGTCGCGAATGCCTCTTACTTTCCTGTCAATGTATTCTCTTTTTATCAGCAACAGGAGATGGTCTGCAGGAAGATTTCTCCTGTGTTCTCTTTTCACCAGCACCTGGAGATGGTCTGCAAGAAGTTTTTCCATATTTTGTAATTACCTCGCTAAAGCCAGGTATTGATTACAATTGCATGAATTTTATATGCACATTTAGATAGAGGTGTGTCCGTATTCTTAGACCTAGCATGAGAAAAATAGGTAAAATGGATTGCATGAATTTTCGTTGCTCGCGTACATAGATGTGTATCCGATATTCATGGACTTGACATGAAAGTAAATGGCATGAGTCTTCTTCGCTGTGCATGTAGAAAAGTGTCTAGTTTGGGGATTTAGTCGACTTGTATTAAACCTATTTTGATTGTCTGGCTGATCATGACTAAATAATAGTGGCTCCGCTGATCTTCATCTTTTTGGGGGGGTTTTATTATCTATAAAGTATTCAAATCATTTAAGCTACTCCATCACATTTGGCGTCTACGGAGATAAAAATCTCGTTCTGGAATTGGTCAATATTCATAACTTGGCCTTGAGTTTTTGAATAAAACTCGAATATTCATGGCTCAAACCTTCCTTGTATTCCTTTGGGAGTAATTCTTTAGACAATACAGTAATTGCCCTTTGCCGCTTATAACCTTCATTGCAAAAGTGGCGCCCGATATCTTAGTAAGGTGATGTACAACTGTTAGAAAAAATTCTCCGTTATATTATGGC
Organism: Ceratothoa steindachneri; assembly: GCA_963969495.1. Classification (NCBI taxonomy): domain Eukaryota; kingdom Metazoa; phylum Arthropoda; class Malacostraca; order Isopoda; family Cymothoidae; genus Ceratothoa; species Ceratothoa steindachneri. The sequence continues at coordinate 120,455,202 of OZ018320.1, read as the reverse complement.
TGAATTGAAAAACAAAAATCATTGTTGTCAACTGTAATCGACTCGTTGAAATCAAAATTACAGTTTCCTCTATCTATTGGGAGGGAGGGGGTTCCAATTGGCTCTAAAATTGGATTTATAGAGGCTTGAATCGATTTATGAGCCAAAGTAGCGATAAGAGGAGCTCATCTTTCTTCCGTACACATAAAACGCTCAAGGAAACCTGTATACCTTCTTTTACCTGGATTATTTCAGAAGATTTGCCTTCTTTCTTGGTTCTCAGAGTCACAGATTGTTTCCGCATTTGAATATTACAGATACGAGCTTTTCACACATTTTGTCCGCTATCATCTTCATTTTCCAACGTAGTAAAATTCACCCACTGAAAATCCACAATTTTTCTTTGCTTTCTCAATATAATTTGAAATATTTTTTTTTTCCTTATAGTGTATTCTCAACCGCTACTTCTCCCTTGATAAATAACATCTAGACATCCTTTATAAGCTTTCCTTTTCTCTCCAGCGCCATTTTGAATATTTCTTGTCATCTACAAACTTTATTACTTTTACAGTTTTTCACCTTGTATATACAAGGAACTTATAGTTTAATGTATCGATGATTTATGCCTTGTGTGGGACAGAACCTATTTTGTCGGATGATCGAAAGGTTTGTAATAACGTGGACTCTTTAGGGGAAATAGCTATTTATTGAAGGGTTGAGGGCCGTTTTTTTTGTATAGGTGTGAGCGATTTCTATTTGCATTTATCATGGTTTTCTCGCCCTGTAAGTTTATAAAAGCACACAGAGATGGTAGCTATGGATTATATTTACCCACAGCATGTTTCTATTTCATTAAAATCTTTAGATTTATCTTAAAGTGAATTCATTTTTTACCGCTAATACAATCCAAAACATCTGAACAGGGAAGATGTCCACGCCTTACCTAAAACCACCACTGGTGCCGGTTGAAACACCTTGTTCCCAGCCTTTATAATATCTCATCTGGACCATTTTTTTATACCAAAATGGTAGAAGGTTTAGGACGCTTACGTACCACCTCGGTCTCAAATTTCCCAAGGATATTCTTTTGGGGGTTACCCAGTCAAAGTATGTACCTTCTCCTCATTTTCAATTGGACAAACGTCACTAATTCCTTTGGTTTCTCGTAGGATTTCTCTCTACTCTCTACCTCTCTGTCTCTCTCTCTACCTCTCTCTCCCTCTATCTTTCTCTACTTCTATACCTCTCACTCTCTCCATATATATATATATATATATATATATATATATATATATATATATATATATATATATATATATATATATATATATATATATTTATATATATATATATATATATCGATGAGAGAGTCGTTCCTTGGGAACCTAATTCGCACGAGGAATATGAAGACCCATGTGATCGCTCTAAACATTTATTTGCCGGACATTTCGGTCTTTAAAAATGACCATCTTCAGCGGATTGAACTCTAATACGAATACAGGAAATTTTAAGAATTAGATGCCAAAATTGCAAAAATAGCACACACAATTCAATATTAGTTACAATATGAAAAATAATTCAAACTCAACAAGAGAGGTAACAGAAATGAAACCAGAATGATAAGCAAATAGTTAAATATAAGTTAATTTACGAATATATGATATTGAAAAATATGTTTAAAACAGTTGAATGCAAGGGATAAAGCGATCGATAAATATCAGTTTAACCAATAAAGGAAAATTTAAAATTTGAGACTTGATTAAACAAAATTTCCGCAAATAACGAATATGAATGACCAGGCCATGTTTTCGCCACTTCCCCCTACGTGGGGAGCTTGCGCTTCGCTACTAAGATTAAAATTTAAAATCTAAAAAAAGCAGCCATGGTTAAATTTTTATAAATTTTCTGAACTTAGCCAATTATAATAATTTTAAAAAGGAACTCTAAATTAAATTTTCTCCCTTTTAAAATATCACCTTGCTAAAATATAGTTATAGAAGAAGATATATAAAAATAAATTTTCTGAACTTCCCCATTTGTAATTCTTTTTGTTTTAAAAATTTCACAAAACTTCGATACTTATATTTATTTCTTAACTTCACCATTTTGTTGTTTGATATTATAAAAGAATTATTAGAAATAATTTTGATAAAAAACATAAGTCATAACCAAATTAAGATGAAATTATTATTCAAATACTCATGAAAATCCCATTCTAAAATTATAGAGTTAGTGATGTAGATGATGACAAGTTTTCTTGAACCCTCAAGAATTTTCGAAATTAAATTTAAAGCTATATAATATCTAAGTTGATATACTTTATTAAACATTATTATTCAACTACCCATTGACCGATAACTAGGCTTTGTCTTGTGTCTGCCCTCCGATTGAAAAATAAAAAATAGATTCGAGATAGAATCAGTCTCCTTTATGTATATGGAGCCGGCGAGTCCCTTTCAACAACCCAAACTCATTTCACTTAAGATGGATCGCATTTAGTTACGACGTGCAGCTAACATTAAGATGGGAATATTTTTAATACCCCCCTCCCCCCCACACAGGTGGATGATAAAGTACAAACTTGCAACGAGGCTCTTGATATAATTTTTTTTTTAGCCAAAACTTTGTAAATGTCTTTCCTGACATATCCCGTACTACCCAATGGCTTACCCCCCCCCCTTCCTCCCCCATGCCAGTGAAGGGGAAGTGAAGATTAAAATAGCCAATTGAAGTTCCTTTTAGGGCTGAGTGGCCTATTGTATCAAACGACGGGGTGTGCATGAGGAGCTTGCCCTGGGCTACGCAATCATGTGGAAGTGATTAGTAATTCTATAGTAACCGAATATCCTCCTTTTCGGGGTCTTAAATTGGAATTTTCCATGAGAAATATCGTTTTGGAGTATGTTGTTTTTTTGTTTTATGTGTAAATGCCTAAACTTTGTTTCAATGGTCGAGATTTAAAAGAATGAAAATTCCCAAAATAGTACTAATATTGGATAGTAATAAATAACAAGTAGAGAGTGCCAAACAAACGGTGAAATTTACATACTTTTGAATATTCCGAACTTTCGATGGTGACTAAATTTCCGCTCGAAAGTTAAAGGCGGAAATATAAAATTACTTCCTTTTTCCTTTCTTAGAATTCTACTTTTTTACGCTATTTCTTAAGTTTCTTATCGTGTTAAAAATAGCTTGTATAATATTTTTGAGTCAGTAGTCGTTGGCACTAACATTAGGCCACATACTGGCTATAAGTAGGCCCGCGAGCCAGATTTGGCTGTAGGGAAACCTTTTTTCTCTGAACGCACCACCTATCCAGGCAATTTATTCAAAATATGTAATATAAATCAGAAACTCAATTTTATAATTCATTTTATAAAATTAAATTTATTTTTGTTCGCATAAATCTAAAATAAAATTAGCTTAAATAAAAATTACGCGCGCTTCAAAAGTAAATTTGACAATTTTCTATTACACAATAATCCTGAATTTAGATGCAAAATGTCGAAGAAAATATATTTGTCAACACATTTACTATTTTTTACATTTGCTCTTGTGAAGCCTTAAGAATATTAACCAGCCCATCTCAAAATTTATATTATTACTATGAATAAAACCAAAGTAGCTCCTGGTAATAGGCCTTAACCCTAAATTCAAAACGTCTTATTTTTTTACTCTTGGCAATAATGGAAAACAACTCCATGAGTTACATATAAATGGAAAAACGGCTGAGGCATTTTAATTTTCCGAGTAATAATGAACATTTTAATTATTTACTTTTGAACTTTGCCCCAGAATGGCGATTCCTAATTTATAAAAATTTCTCTCTAAATATTTCGTCATTAAAAAAACAAAAACATTTCATTCGAGCGTCCTATTGACAAAACTTCCCTATTTTCGAAACTAAATTTTCTCTCGATTTACTTTATTCTATGAGAGAAAAGGATAAAAATGGATATAATCCATGAAAGTATTTTATAGCACACACACAACCTCTATTCTTTCAAAATCGGCACATTTGGTGACCATAGTACAATGTTTTTAACAATAACTAATAAATATAAAGGACCAGAGCAAAATCAATCATTTACAATTTAAAGTTTAAAGAGGATTATCGGATGAACAGCAAATTCTATAGATAATTTATAAATTGACCCAGAGAGTTTTAGTTTCGAACGACCTAAAATTGTCAACTCAATGCAGTGAAGCCTTTAATGACATGGCGCGGGTACAAGCAACCCTAAGGGTGCGAATATGGGCTTTCCAGGTGAGGCTGCGTTTTCTAGGTAGGTGACTGGGAGATTACATGCTCGTAATGAATGGTGTACGTCTCATTCCCCACAGTTCTCTCGGGTAGATGTTCCCAGGACTTGCTGATACATTGGTTCTTCAGTTTTTTTACAGATGGTCCAGTGGAAGTACTTGCACACACCGTCGTGTCGCGTTGTGTAGTAGCCGTCTCCCAAGAGTAGCTTGCAACTTGATGTCAGGTGGCTCACAATCTCCACTTCAGTGCGGCAGAAACTGCATATGTTGTCATTACTGAGACCAGCCATCTTTTAAAAGCATTTGTCATTAGGGCTTGATCTTGGGCAGTCATTATAAGCCTCTCCTGGAGGTAGTGGAGGGTTCCTCTCTTAAGACAATCTAAGGAACCTTCCTTATCAATATAGTCCTTAGATAGTTCGTCAAGGAAGTACGAGGGGCGGTAAATAAGTTTTGCAATTCGGATATAAGGAAACGAGATATGAGGAAAAGTGTTTTATTATTTTTAAATATAACTACCCTTGACTTCAATGCACTTGCGCTACTTGTCCCTGAGGCTTCGAATTCCCGACAACCACAAATCTCCCGACTGCTGTTCAATTCACTCCTAGAAGGCGAGCTGCACATCTTTATCGTCCCCAAACCGGCGTCCACGCAGTGCAGCCTTGAGCTGGCGGAATAAAAAGTAGTCGCTGTGGGCCAGATCTGGACTGCATGGGGGATCGTTGAGCTTCTCGAATCCGCACTCGCGCAGGGCAGCTTGTGCAACTCTGGCCTTGTGAACTTTGATGACGTTGAAGTCAATCATGAGCCGTGAGGTTTCTAGGGACCCAACGGGAAGAGACCTAGGTCATGGCCAAATTGTCATGGATGATGTTGATAACACTTCCATGTGATATTCCAAGTTCTCGCTCGGTTTCTTCGACCTTCACCCGTCGATTTTCGAGGCTCATGCTCTCCATACGGGCCACATTGTGCTCGTTGGTCACGTCTGACGGGCGTCCTGGACCGGGGTCATCTTCAAGGGACTCACGACCATGGCGGAACTCCCTATTCTAGCGAGCAATGGTTGCGTAGGAAGGGGCGGTGTCGGTGTACACTGCAACCATGCGTTCATGGATCTCTTTTGCAGTCTTGCCTTCCTTGGTCAAAATTTGATCAGTGACGATCTGCGATCAGTTACTGCTTCTTAAATAGACAAGGCAGGAGCGTGCGGCTGCAGGCCCGACTTGTCATAACTTGTCCTAACACCCCCACAAACAGCCATTTTCTTTCTTCTGTTTTGCCCTCCTGATTCGCAAAACTTATTGACCGCCCCTCGTATGTGGCACGTTTTTGTCCTGCCCACTCCTTGAGGCAACTGCTGGGTGAGCTTTTTCAAGGCAGAGTGTGCATCGTTATGGGCGACTTCAATAGACAAGTTGACTGGGAAACCAGAGCAGCCTGTGGCGAGAGCGCGCTAATCCTGGAGTTCGCCAACACCGAATTCCTCACTCAATGGGTCAGAGAACCCACGAAAGGAGACAATATCCTCGACTTGGTCTTCACCTATGAGGATGATATCGTTGAGGATCTCTTTTGTAGGCAAAGAGCTCGGTGGCAGTGATCACCAGCTAGTTAGATTTACCGTCAAGATCCCGAAGGTAAGATCTGTTGCCAGTCAATCAAGGAAACTTGACTTGAGAAGAGCAGACTTTGCAAGCCTTCGTGCTGGGCTGACTGATGTAAGGCTAGCGGTATGCAAAGATGTTAGGGATTCGTGGAACAATTTCAAAAATAAGTTCATGAGTCTTTAATCAGGTTGCATCCCTCTAAAATGCCTCCGTCGGTCTTCTGTTCAACCGAAGTGGTTTAATCGAGAAATCAAACAACTGCTTAGGGAGAAGAGAAATGCGTACCGGCGATCGAAGATCTCGGGTGCCTTTCAGAGTACCGGAGGCTAGCCAGAAGAGTGAAGTCCAGCATAAGGGCGGCTAAGCGTACTGAGGAACTCCGAGCGGCGAGACTCTGCGAGGAGAATCCCAAGGAGTTCTTCGGCTATGTAAATAGCCGTAAACCAATCCATCGTAGGATTGGGCCCTTAGTGGACGAGGAGGGTGCATTAACTCAGTCAGATGCAAAAAATGCTAACCTGCTCAAGGACTACTTCTCTCCAGTGTTTATTAAGGAGTGTGGTCCCATCCCCCAGCCCCCGGATTCCTACTCGGGGAAAAAGCTGGAGGCAATGGACTTCACCGAAGTAGAAATAAAGAAAAAGATCGCTGACCTAAAGACGAATAAGTCCCCTGGACCGGACGGTTTTCTATCAAAGGTGTTGAAGGAAGTGTGCGATGAAGTATCACGACATCTGTGCGCTATCTTTAACATGTCAATCCGGACCGGATGCGTTCCTAGAAACTGGCGTCTGGTCTGAGGTGACTCCGATCTTCAAGAAAGGAGACCCCAGCCATCCGTCAAACTACCGACCCATCAGTTTAACTTCGATAGTCTAAAACTCCTGAAAAACATGATAGTGGACAAGATAACGTCTTATTTAGAGTCAAACCTGCTACTGAAGAGTTCCCAGCACCGCTTCCGAAGGCAACGGTAATGCCTGACAAACCTTGTGGAATTCTTCCACTTCGTGTTCAGTGAGCATGATTGGGATAAAGCGGTGGATGTTGTGTACCTTGACTTCCAAAAGACCTTTGACAAGGTACCACACCGCCGCCTTCTTCGGAAAGTGCGTGCACAGGGCATAGACGGCAATGTAGCAGGTTGGATAGAGAGCTGGCTAAGTGACAGACGGCAACGAGTAGTGGTAAATGGACGCGCCTCTGAATGAGCGCCCGTATCTAGCAGTGTCCCTCAAGGTTCCGTCCTGGGACCACTACTGTTTATTATCTATGTCAACGACAGGGACGCAGACATGGTTGCCAAGATTTCCAAATTTGCCGACGACACTAAGCTTGGTATCAATGTGGCAAAGGAGGGGAACTCTGCCCGCCTCCAATAGGACCTTCAAAGGTTTAGGGAGTGGTCGGACACGTGGCAAATGCCTTTCAACGTGGGGAAATGCAAAGTAATGCATATCGGCCACCGAAACCCCAAATTTCAGTCCATCCTTAAGGGCACTGCTCTTGAATCGAGTGACACTGAGAAGGACTTGGGTGTAACTATCACTAGCGACCTCAAGTTCTCGAAACAGTGCATCGAGACAGAGAAGAAAGCCCAAAGTATGTTAGGCTACATAATGCGCCAGTTTGGATACCGTAATAAGGAGATAGTACTTTGTCTGTACAACTCCCTCGTTCGGCCGCACCTGGAGTATGCCATACAATTTTGGAGTCCTTCGTTTCGAAAGGATGTCGCAAGGTTGGAACGCGTACAAGCCAGGGCAACCAAGCTGATTCCCTCTATCTGATGTAAAAGTTATGGAGATAGACTAAGAGAATTAGATCTGTTCTCGCTGGAAACCCGTAGACTACGTGGTCAGCTTATCGAAGTTTTCAAAATATTCGAGGGTTCGACAATGTTGACTACCGGGATATTTTTACACTGAGT
>OZ018320.1:120397414-120439914 GCA_963969495.1 Ceratothoa steindachneri | reverse complement strand
TCGTTGAGTACACATTCCCGACTCCTGTATAGCTTGAAGCATACGCAGATTGTACATTTTCCACTCCTATACATCATGAAGGATAAGTAGAGTGTACATTTCTCCCTCCTGTGCATCATGAAGGATGCGCAAAGTGTACATTTACCACTCCTGTACATCATGAAAGATACGCAGGTTGTACATTTTTCACCTTCTCTACATCATGAACGATACGTAGGATGTACACCCCCCTCCCTCCTGTATATCATGAAGGATGCTACCATTGATGATCTCGTGACCATGAAACAGCCAGCGCAGCCGCGACTCAGACTCATCGCGCGCAGCCACGCAATCATGAATGAGGCCATTAACGAGAATTCAACACTGCGCTAGGATTTTATTCCAGCGTAATGGAGTCGGTCGCCAGGGTTATTAGCATTGATGCACTCCGATCTCACTTGGTGGAAAAACGATTCTAGTTGAAGGTTGAAAACATGGTGAAATATGAGGGAATTTAAAGCAAAAATGGTTTTGTTAACATGATTTTATAAATAGTGGTAAAATTGGGGTTTATAAAGAAGAGACTACTTAGAGCACCAGGACCCAGGAGGGCAGGTATTTATTTCTCTTGAACCAACCCCAGGAGTGAAGGCAGATTCCTTTGTGAGAATGTAGTTAGGATCATATGCAATCAAAATATAGCATGGATTCATGACCTTGACGCCTTGCACGATTCAGAATGGTCCTGATCACCCAGACTGGCGATGTACTAGTTCAGAATGAAATCATGACCATCTATGATCATAATAAGCCAGGAGATCATGATCAAAAATATCCTGAATCAGATTAAATCATAGATACGTCATCATGATTCTGCTGGTGATCGTGATAAATCATGTTATCATAATTAGCCTGAACATTACGACGCAGGAATGTAAACCATCTACATGTACATCGAAGTACATCTAGTCCAGTACATGATTCGGAACCTCGTTCAGCAGATAAATGAGTATCTCTCTTATTTCCGCTCATCCGTTAAGACCACGACTTGTTGCGGTCAGTATTTAATGGCTTGACCTTTCCAAAACCTCGGCAATTTAAGGCCATTTGGTCACGGAAAAGGGCATTATACTCAAGCCGAATTCTCTGCTTAATCACTTTCAATGAATTATATTATCTGCCCCCCCCCCCTCTGAACTCAGCCACAAATTACAATAATTACCACCCCGCAAGTTCACCTACTTTAAATTTTCTCGCGATCCGACAAGTTTAGGTGAATTGTATGATGTAGTGGAACTCGTTTATGTTGTTAGGTTTGTGTAGTTATTGGGTTATGTAAAGAAATGTTCCCTTTATGAGTTTGAGCGTCAGCTAAAGGGCGAAAAAACAGTGTGGTGACGGCCGAAAGGGGATCTCCCAGACATCCAACACTCCTGTATTTGCAGAAAGTTGACTCTCAGTTGTACTTGTGTCGGGCATGTTGTAAATAGGTGTTGAGCTATGAATAGTTATTGGTGGTAGCAAGAGCAGATGTCTGTATCGGTCAGGCCAGCGAGGTGTTTGTATGTTTAATTTTGGTTGGTGACCGCACCGGAGCCTTGCAAAAGCGACCCGAGTGTGACGTGGTAGGAGGCTTCTTTTAAGTTGCTACCTGCTAGAATGTCGTTGGGGAGGTGAGTGGACCCAGAGATTAGATGTTATGCTGTGTTATGAATGCATGGATTTTTTGTGGGCGTTTTTTTTCGAGATAGCATAATATTTGGCTACAGTGAAAAACAAAACAAAAAATCAATAGAAATATTCCACAAAAAAGAAAACAAAAGCAGAAGAGGATTGAAGGGCGCTCCGGCGTCATGGGGTAGCACACCATTCCGCAGCACCGAAGCATGCAACCAACACCAAAGAAAGTAAAATAAAAATGGAGTAAGCCAGTCTGACTCCAGAAGTCAGAGAGTCCACAAGTATATGTGCACGATTATGCCCCGAATGTAAGGGACAAGCGGTAGCGAGCCCGCTCTTCCGGCTACCTGGAAGGTTAACGTGCGCGAAGATCTCCTAGATTGGGGCATTCACCAAAAATGTAAGTAACAGTCTATCGGACAACGCAGTCATCGCAGTAAGGTACAAAAGAGCGTTCCATCAAGTGGCGGTGCGTCCCGCGAGTGTGAGCAATTCGAAGACCACAGACAGTGATCTGAAGCCGCCGAGGCAATGAGAGATAGGTCCACGGGAACAACTTTAAATTTCTATTGACTGTGTCCTATTTTCTCTCTCACGCAGCCCAGAGGCACGACCTGATTCCTACCATGTAGTTAATGTCAGGAACAGAAAGGCGCTGGTATAATCGCTCAGTCCTAGCAGACTCTTTGGCGCCCTAATCGGCACGCTAATTCCTTGCAATCCCTACATGTTCAAGAATCCATCACATGATAAGATAATCTCCACATCTACCCAGCTCGCGGTAACCGTAGCATCACAGTGCAGAGATTTTAACGCCAGAGAGCACTCAGGGCACATTAAAAGTCGCTATAGATCACGATCCAGTCTCCGAACCGTGCACAACGTGTTATCTCCCGTACCCAGCGGTGTATTGCAACTAGATCAGCCGCGAAGACAGATGCAGCGCCTGGTAGAGCCAAGTTGACTTCAAACAGAGGGATACTCCGTGGGAGGGATACTCCGTGGATATTCTAGGAGTTGCAGCCATCTGTGTACACTGGCATAGATCCAGCGTGATACGAATTGTGGTCCACAAAATGTCGAACACAATATTCCAGGTGCTGTCGAAGCTTAACGAGTGGAGGGACGCAACAAATAGTCACAGGTGGTAACCTCCAGGGTGGGAAGAACCATAAATACCACCGCTCCGAGAGTTACACTGAGCTCTAGAACGAGTTTCTTTGTTCTAAACCCGAAGGGCTTAAGATATGACCACCGTCTATAGGCATCATATGCATCGTCGAGATCGGCCACCGATGCAGTGAGAGCCATTGCCAACTGAGGGAGAAGCCGACCTCCAAGTAGAAGCGCATAATGCAATGTTTATAGCGCATATTGAGTGGCATCTTCTTGGCATCAATAAGTAGGCCCTCACTGGGGTACGTGTGGAAAGCACTGGCCACAAGATTGAGATCGGTGTTTTGGATCGTGTCCACCTTTCGCAAAACAACCTCGGTTGCGTATGAGTAAAATGCTCATAATAATCAAGCTTTAAATGAACAAAGGATTGCTATAAAAGCAAGGCATTGGCCCCTGTCAGCACTCAGAGTACTTAACGTCACGGAACGAAGAATTTCCATGGCGAAGCTACAAGAAACCGTAAAGCTGCGAATATGGGTCTCACAGGTGAGGTGTTGGTCGTAAACAAGACTCGGGGAAACTGTCTAAATCCACTACTTCCAGGAGAGCTCCATCTGAGAACATGTCGTGGAGGGTGGAGCCGTGGATGACGGCAGAAGTGCACTACCTTAGTATTGACCAAGGAAAAACAAAACCTATGCGCTTTAGCATAGCGAGAGATGCGGTTCAATTCCTGTTCGGGTCGACGTTCCAGAGTTTTCCAGTCTGAGTAGAGCATCCGACGGAAGTGTAACTTGCGGAATTGCTTTGTGCAGAAAATAGGTGGCTTCCACTGCTCAAGAAAAATTATAATCTAAAACTTGCCAATTTCTCCATTAATTGGCACTCACAGAAAATTAGATAAATTAGTTGGAGAACAACGTAACCTAACCTAACCTACCCCCCTCCCGAGCACAGTCGCAATTTTCCAGGAGTCTGGGTCGATACCCTCTGTCTTTATCCTGTTTAAAAAATCTAGCAAAAATGCTATCTGATCAGCATCTTGGTTAGAGAATGTGGAGAAAGTGATATCGAAAGACTGCCCCACGGACGTGGGGTCAAAGATTGTCCCAAATTCTTTAAACTCGCTAAGGCACTTCTGCAAGAAGAGTCTTCCCATTAAGTGAAGAGGAGTATGGCCGTCCGGAAGAGCGGCGGTCGTGTTCCGAAACATACGGAACTTAGCTCGACGAAATTCACCGACGGTGAAATCGTACGGGCTGCTGTTATAGCGCATCTAGACATATTGCTTCCGTATGAGGCAGTCTTGCACCTAGCGACCACATAAAGCAGATGGCGTGTAAAACAGCCAAACCTTTTAGAAATAGTAGTTAGGTCCACAGTGATGAGGTTGCCGGATAAGAACTCAACGGTCTCATCCACTGACCTGAACTCCTCAACTAGGACAGAGAAATCAGTCACTTCCTCAATGCGGACCACCTCGCTTGCTCCAGCTCGTCGATGAGATCGGCAAAGACCTGAACCCTGGGACAGTTTTCTCATCATACATTCAGCCTTGAGCGTTCCTTAAGCGCTCATTTTTCGTCGATATATTCTAATTATTAGTCCACAAGTTCCATCGCATAAACTACTTCTTTCACAAAACTCATGGTGGAGTGCGGTGTTACCTGGACAAGCAAGCCATTGATTGTCCGGAAAATACTCGCCATGGCCGCTTGAGCAGGGTCCGTCGAATTCACTATAAGTATCTTGTCCGAGAAACACGAGATATTCTCTTCGCTCCTTAGAACCCTAACTAAATCCTGACGCTGAGGAATTATGTGTCCTTTGGACAACATGCTTCCCTCAGTAGAGCGATCAATCAGAAAACTTTTCAAGCCGGCGGGCTCGAGAACACTGAACAGCTTCTCGATGAGGTACCTCGACGTCATCGAAGCACCACTTACCTTATCTACAACTTTCGTTTTCCCCTTCCTGGTCTGCTCCTCCAGGTACCAAGCGTAACAGGCTACACATGGTAGCCCTCAACTCTCCCCACTCTGCCCTGCAGAGTTTTGTAGGTAGTGGGATTCCTTGGAGGACTTCGGTATAGCTATTTCCTTGGAGATTTGTCTGTTTCGTAGAAGATGTAAATGCTTTGAGTATAATTGCGTAAGTGGATTTTATTGTGCGTATAACCAATATTTGGATTCAACTCTGCAAACATACGCACATAGGAATACCGACATTGTGTATGAGTAGGCTGCAGTTTGTCAAAACCAACTAACTGGGCGAAGGCAATTATGAGTCTAATAATCTCATATTATTGCCCATCAAATCTACTTAGCCAATCGAATGGTTCTCCACCAATCAAACTAGTCGAATATAAAATAAATGCAAAGTTTAGAGGATCATTCAAGTTCGTCATAGCGTCCATTTACAAGCAAAACCTACCCAGAGCTCCAGATCAATTCTGTCCTAATATTTCAAATAGTTAATCAAACAACCACCAAGTCTAATCAAATCTCGAGTTAGTCAACCAGCTAATTAAGCCACACCAGTCAATCAAGCAACCGAATTCCTGACATATCTTTCTTTTGTTCAACCAACTAACCAACTAAATCTCCGGCCTGTCAACCAGCCAAGCGACCAAATTCTCCGCCACTGAGCTAACCAATTCAAACTCCCTTCAATCGACCAGCTAAAAAATCTGCAATTAAACAATCAACCGTTAAAGCGCAATTAGTCAAGAAAACAAACAAATCTCCGGCCTGTCAACCAACCAACTAAATAAATTCTCGGTCACTCAGCTCACCAATTCAATCTCGGGCCAATCAACCAACTATACAAAGCTCAAGGAGAAAACCAAACAAATGCAACTACTCAAGAAAACAAACAAATCTCCGCTCTGTCAACCAACCAAATTCACGACCATCAAATATCAGGCAAATCAATCAACTAAATCACTGACCATTCAAACAAACAAATCCAAGAGTAGTCAACCAATCCCCCAAATTCCTGGACTATCAGCCACCGGAACATTCGCCGGACCGTTACCCAACAAACCAACTAAAGTCACAGCCGTTAGATATCTGGCCAGTCAACTAACCAAAGATCACCTCCCAGTTAACTAATTTCCCGGTCACAGAACCAAACAATCAGCTAAGCCACCTACTAGACAACCAGCCCACTTCCCGAAAGACAGCCTCCGAAACAAGTCCCATCCCACCCCCTTCCCTGGTGTCTGCCGACCTAGTTCTACACTTTTACTCTCCTTGACAAAAGAATCAGGATGACCCAGAAAACCTGGTCAGCGGCACCTACAGCGCAACAGAGCGGGAGTAAAATCCGGAGGGGGGGCGGATGGCGTAATATGGGGCACAGCAATCAAACCGCATGATTGGTGGAGCGCCAAAGGGACCGCCATGTCTGGGACCATAACTGGCCACCCGTGGTGGGACATTGAGATGAATTGCTTTCATTGAGAAGAAAGGTCGAATTCATTGGTCAGGGAATCGCACCTCTGACCTAACTAACTGGAGAAGGTCAAGCGCGCTTATGAGGATGAAAGTGACATGTACGCATGTGTAATGACGGGTTAATGCGTCGATGTAGACGAAGATTGAGTACATTGGCGATTTGAGAATATAACATAGTTACTGGATTGATTCATCAATCAGAAATGTAAAAAGGGAGTACTAATTATGTACCAATGATACGAAATCTAGTAGAGTTTGGGGGTCAAATACGGATGAATTATATTTTTATATTAATCAAGTGACACACTTGGCATGGATATAATTCACTACAAGGATCCAACTCATCGTGGGTAATACTTATCCATATCGCTACTGGAAGTGACTCTCCAAATGACTTATTTCCATGTGAAACCCTTTTAGCTTCGACAGATATAAACTATGGCTTTCGGAGAGTAAGAGAAAGAATGAACTAAAAACAAAAATTTCGAATATGAAAAAAAGAAAAGGAATGAACTAAAGGAAAAGCTTACGGATACAAAAAAAGAGAAAGAATGAGCTAAAAGCAAGGCTTTCGGATATGAAGAAAAGAGAACGGATGGAGAAAAGGCAAGGCTATAGATGAAGAAAAGAGAAAGAATGAACAAAAGACTTGGATTTCGGATATGAAAAAAAGAGAGGAAATGAACTTAAAACAAGACACGCATATGATAAATAGAAGAAGAATGAAATAAAGACAAGTCTTTCGGATATGAATAAAAAGAGAGAGAATGAACTAAATGCAATACTTTCAGAGATGAAGGATAGAGAGAAAATTAACTGAGGTTAAAGCTTTCGGAGATGAAAACCGGGAGAGAATGAACTAACGACAAAGGTTTCGGAAATGGAAAAAATAAAAAGAATGAAGGCATGGATTTTGATTATGAAGAAAAGAGAGAATGTGATAAAGACAAGGAAAGCTTTTTTTATATGAAAAAAGAGAAATAACGAACTAAAGGCAAGCATTCCTGATATGAAAAAATAGAGAGAAAGGACTAAAGGCAAGTATTTCAGGTATGAATAAAAGAGAGAGAATGACCTAACGGCAAGGCTTTGAGAGACGAAGGAAAGAGAGAAAATGGACTAAAGGCAAGACCTTCTGAGATGAAGAAACTATAAATAATGAACTGAAAGCAAGGTTACGGATATGAAAAAAAGGAGAAAGAATGAACTAAAGACAAGGCTTCGGATATAAAAAAAGAGAAGGAATAAACTACAAGCAATGCTTACGGATATGAAAAAAAGAGAAGGAATGAACTAAAGGCAAGGCTTTCGGATATGAAAAAAGAGAAGGAATAAACTACAAGCAATGCTTACGGATATGAAAAAAAGAGAAGGAATAAACTACAAGCAATGCTTACGGATATGAAAAAAAGAGAAGGAATGAACTAAAGGCAAGGCTTTCGGATATGAAAAAAGAGAAGTAATAAACTACAAGCAAGGCTTTCGGATATGAAAGAAAGAGAAGGAATACCCTAAAGGCAGGGCTTTCAAATATGAAAAAAGAGAAGTAATGAACTAAAGGCAAGGCTTTTGCATATGACAAAAAGAGAAATAATAAACTAAAGGAAAGGCTTTCGAATATCTAGAAAAGAGAGAGAATGAAATATGCAAGCATTTCGGATATGAAAATTGTAGAGCGTAGTAACTAGAGACAAGAGCTTTGGTGATGAAGAAGAGAGATAAAATGAACTAAAGGCAAGGGTTTCAGAGATGGGAAAAAAAGAGAGAGGATATTCTAAAGGTATGGGTTTCGGAGATGAATAAAGGAGAAAGGATTAACTAAAAGCAAGGCTTTCGGTTATTTTGAAAGAGAATAAAATAAACCAAGGGTTTCGGATATGAAGAAAAGAGGGAGGATGATTCAAGGCGGGGCTTTCGGAGAGGAAGGAAATTCAGGCCGCATTTTTCCCTCGGGGTCATCGACTGGAACTGCTTTTCGCCATCCTGCATCCAACACTGAGCCATAATAGATTCGTAAGATCTTCACTCCCAACTGGTCGGATCCATTATCATAAGATCTTTAACACAAACTGGTCTGATCTCCTTTTCAAATACTTTACCACCAACTCCTCCCTTTTCAAAAGACCTTTAAAACCACATTCTCGGATCCCTTTTCATATTATCTTTACCCCCAAATGCCCGGATCCATTTTCATAAGACTTATAGCACCAGCTGCTCGGATCCCTATTTTAACACTCGCTCCGAAACACTAGGCACTAGATCGTAGCGGCTGAAAAAGGAATCCTTTATTTTTAGTCGCGTGTGACTCTATACATCTCACTATGTCGGTCCGTCGGTCGGTCCCCGTTTTGCTTTTTTTGTTTTGGCAATAACATCATAACTATTCTGCCGATTCTAACGAAACTTGAAACCTTTATGTTGTTTTACATTCTCTGTCGAATAATATAATTGTCAAAGTTCTCCCAAGGTTAGCCCGAGAATTATTTTGGGGTGGGCAATAACATCATAACTATTTGTCCCATTCTAACGAAATTTGAAACCCTTATGTTGTTTTACATTCTCTTTCGAATAATATAATTGCCGTATCCTCCCAGGGTTAGCCCGGGAATTATTTTGTTTTTGCAATAACAAAATAACTATTCACACGATTCTAACGAAACTTCAAACCCTTATATTATTTTACATTCCCTTTCGAATAATATAATTGAATAAGTCCTTCCAAGATTATCCCGGAAATTATTTTGTTTTGGCAATAACATCATAACTATTCTGCCGATAGCAATCGGCAACAGTGTAACGTTTTCTGGCGCTAAAATCGTTCAAACTTTAGAAATGGGGTTCATCCTAACCTAGCATTCACCTAAAAAAGGCCTTCCAAAGTAATTATGGAAGATCAATGGATATATTGCAACTATTGAGACTTGCATGTGTCATAATCTCTCCACTTATGAGATCGATGCCACATCAAATTTATGTACTTTGCAGGGCTAGAGTGAATTCTACAGGATACTAAGTACTTATTACATGACTTTTTGGCACTTCAATGTATTTACTGTCCAACTAATAAGTCATCGCTTATGTATATATTCGATCATAAGGAAATTCCTAACACACAAAATCATAATAACAATTTTGGCTTCCATGCTGTCATCTTATTCCAAACAAAACAAAACATATAATAGAATAAGTTGGTCATCTGAGCAACTCTTGCGTCATTAAATACTTGTAATATCAGTTCAGCAATGTTACGTTCTCAAATCAAGTAAAAATGGAACTACAAGATCATAATCATGATAAGTATCTTTATTTTTTTAATAAAATCATACCTAACGGGAAAAATTGGTGATATACTTTAGATTTGGGCTTTTCTCTATTTATACCGCGGTCTATTCTTTATATTAAGCATATGTAGCTTTTAAAGTACCAAGACTCATTTGCAACTGCCTAAGAAATCTTGGTTAAGAACGATACTGCGTCTTGATTTTTAAAAATCCGCAGCAATGCATACATTTAAATAAAACACAATTCACTATGGTGTTAAAATAACATAAAAGTGGTAAAACTATTTTAAGGGTTTTTTTTTTTACAAAATTATAGCCGAAGAATAACAACGAAATTATATCATTTTTAGCTCTTTTTACGTCGCAACCTAATGAGAAAGGTTAAAAAAAATTGAGTCTGGATTCGTCCATACACCTGCACAAACTGGTTTTGTGGGGCTTTTAAGAGTTTATTAACCAAATGCTGCCCTTAAGTTTTATGAATTTGTTTATAAAGGGAGGTTTTTTTTAAGGAATTCATCAACTGTTGATTTTAGTTTTATCTGAGAGTGATTTGGATGCGGGAGAAATGTTCCTAACCTTATTCGGAGGAAAGTGTTAATGGGTGATTTGAAGGGACGAAATAATTATTAATTTTAACACTTTTTTTATATCTATGTTATTATGTTATTTGAGTTAGAAGATACTGGAAATTAGTACCTATTTGTAATGACTAGACAAGTCATACCTAGAGCACCTGATAATTAGGACATCTCATACCATAATTAAAAGATTTTTTTAAATATGTACATAGAATGAATTTAAAAGGGGTCTTATCTGTTATACATAAAACGTCTCTCTATGTCCCCGGTTAAGTTAGATTGGGTTAGATTAAGATGGTGACCTTAATAATTTGATATGATATAAGATGTCCTAGATATGAATTGCCCGGATATGAGTTACCATGCATAAACTGCCCTCGATCCCCTCTTTGTAAAGGAACTAAATTGGTTGATAACTAAAAGTACTAATGGGAAAATTAGTGGACGCATGTCAAATGAGTTTATCACACGAGAGCTAACCCGTTCTTCTTCTCTCCCAAATCACCCTTGAATTGCTCGGTCTACGGATCTTCCTCTAATTTCCATTATAGACCGACCAGGGTTCATAATTTTGCCGGGGCTGGGGCGAGGGTGCAAAAAACGGCCGGGGCCCAGTGCCCGGGGCGGTCTATAATTTCCATTCAACTCTCATCACCACTTCTTTACGGACCTCCGTCCACAAACTTTCTAATAGAAAGGGCAGCGGCGCTTGTTTTCCTCTTTGCCGCCTTTACAACGAGATGTCTTTCGAGCCCCAAAGAAATAAAAAAGATCTCCGGGAAGAAGGACCCTGCGGCTTATTTCGAAGGACGCAATATCCACTGCGGGGAGAGGAATGTGAAGAGAGAAAGAGGGAAAAAGTAAAGGGAATGAGAGAATAGTTAAAGTGAATAAAAGAGAAAAGTTAAAAAGAATGAAAGAGAGAACAGTTAAAAGGAAGAAGAGAAGGAAATAAGGAAAGAGAGAGAGAAAAAGTTTAATGATAATGAAAGAGAGAAAAATTTAAAAAACAAGAAAAGGAAAGAAGAAGAAAGAAGGGAGGGGGGGGAGTTTTAAAACAGAAAGAAAGAAACGTTAAAGAGAAAAGGAGAATATTAAAGAAAAGGAGAGATAAAATTTCAGGAGAAAGAAAGAAGATACAAAGAGGGAAAGATAAAGAAGAAATAGAGAAAAGTTAAATATAAAGAAAAAAATAGACATAAAAGTTGAAGAGGAATACAGTGAAAAAGAAGAGGGGAAAGGTCAAAGGCAAGGAAAAGTAAAAAGCTAAAGAGAAAAAAAGAGAAAGAGAAAGGAAGAAATGTTTAAGAGACAGAAAGAGAGAAAAGTTAAAAAGAAACAAAGAGAAGGAAAGAAGGAAAGTAGGGAAAGTTTAAAAAGTTAGATAAAACGTTAAAGAGAGAGAAAGAGAAGGGAAAGAGGGAAATTTAAAGAAAAGGAGATATAAAAGTTAAGGAGAAAGAAAAATTAGACAAATAAAAAAGGAAATCCTAAGAAGAAATAAAGAGAGAAAAGTTAAATAAAAAGAAAAAGTAGACAGAAAAGTTGAAGATACATAAAGTGAAGAAGAAGAAGGGAAAGGTCAAAGACAAGCAAAGAGAAAAAGTCTAAAGAGAAAGAGAAATGGCAAAAGTTCAAGAGACAGAAAGAGAAAAGGAATTTTAAAAAGAAAGAGAAATGACAAAAGTTCAAGAGATAGAAAGAGAAAGAAAGTTAAAGGGAAAGGTTAATGAAAAAGAAAGAGAGAAAAGTTAAAGAGAAAGAAAGGAGAAAAAGGAATACTGAAAGGTGAAATAGATTTAAAGATAGAAAGGTTAAAGAGAAATAAAGATAGAAAGGTTAAAGAGAAATAAAAATATGAGATAAAAGTTAAAGAGAAAGAAAGTGAAGGAGAAGGAGTGAAAGGTTAAGGAAATAGAAAGGAAACAGAGAAAAGTTAAAGACAAAGAAAGAAGAAAGTGTTGAAGAGAATAAAAGGGAAAATTTACAGGGAAAGAGAAGGAGAAAGAAGCAAAGGTTAAAAAGAAAGAAAGAGGTAAGAGGAGGAGAGAGGAAAGATAAATAGAAATAGAGAGATAAAATATAAAAAAGAGAGCTAAAGGTAAAAGTAAATCTAAGGAGATAAAAGTTAAATTGAAAGGAAAGGTTAAAGAAAATGAAAAGGTTAAAAAGAAACAGAGATGGAGAAACAAGTAAAGGAGAAAGTTAGAGACAAAGAAAGAGGAGCAGGTTAAGGAGAAAGAAAGAGACAAGAGTTGAAGATAGAGGAAGAGAAAGAAAGAAAGGTCCATTAAAGAGAAAGAAATGAGAGGGGGAATGGAGAGTTTTATGTGAAAGAAAGAAGCAAAAAGAGTGAAAGATTAACTAAATTGAGGAAGTTTAAAGAGACAGAAAGAGGAGATAAAGAAAGAGGGGAAGGTTAAAGAGAATGAAAATTAAAAAAAAGATAAGAATTAAGAAAGAAGGAGAGAAAGATTAATGAGAGAGGAAGGTTTTAAAGAAAGAAAGAGAAAGAGAAGACAGTCAAGGAGAAGAAAGGAGATAGAGGGAGAAGTTTATTAGAAAGAAATAGAAGCATAAAGAGTTAAAGTTTAATGGAATACAGAAGGATTAAAGGGAAAGAAAAAGAAGGAGAAAATGAGAGGTTGAAAGAGAGAAAGTTAAGGAGAAAAAAAGAGGAGACAAAGAAAGACTGAGAGGCGAAAGTGAATGAAAGTGAGTAAAGTTAAAGAGTAAGAAAGGAGGGAAAAGTTAATAAGAAAAGATGAGAGGAAAGTTAAAAAGAAATAAATAAAGAAAAAGAGGAAATGTTACAGAGAAAGAAAGAGGGGAATTTAAAAAGAAAGAAAGAGGATAAAAATAATAGATTAAATAAAATAAAACTAAAAGTTAAGAGAAAAAGGTAAGAAACAAAGAGGCAAATGTTAAAGATAATGAAGGTGTGGGAGATTTAAAGAGAACGAAAGAAGGAGAAAGAGGGAAACTTTAAATGGAAAGAAGCTGAGAACAGTTAAAGAGAAAGAAAGAGAAAGTCATGTTAAAGAGAAAGAGAAAAGTTAAGAAGACAGAAAGAAATCTTAAAAAGAGAGATTAAAATGTTAAAGAAAAAGAGGAGAGAGTTGGAAAGGTTAAAAAGAAAGAAGAGAAAGACTGATAGAAATAAATGTTCCATAAAACTGAAGATAACGACAAATGAACAAATTTGGTGAATGGATGTTATGTTCCATCCAACACTCCCTGTATTTCTACGTTATTTCTACGATCTGTGAGTGCCGTACATGTTGTAAATATGTGATGCGCTGTGTCTGGTACTTGAAGGCAATATATCCAAATGTATGTACCTGTCAGACCAATGCGGCATTTGTATCTGTTTAGGTTTCGTTGGTGAGCGCATCGGAGACTTGCCAGAACGATTCGTGTATGAACGCGTGATGGGTGTGTCTTCTGGGCCGATGTCCTGTGGAATGGCGTTCGGAGATGGTTTGAAACCAGATATTGGAATACTTGTGTCATGAGTGTATTGGGGCGTTGTTTTGTCATCAAGAAGAACAGGAAATATCAGTACCAGCATAACTTTAGTGAGTGTTTTGAAAGTAATGAGAGAGGACGCGATGGAGGTGAAAATAATGTCTACTTCGAAGCAGATTGCGCGAAACTCACTTCCCAGACTTTACCTTTCCTTAATTGATAAAAAAATGAAGGCCGTTTATCTTACAACAGATGGTCCGCATCTATCGTAAGTAGACCGGAGTTTCGGATTAACAATGATTAAATCTTTATTGCGGCTCGATTCGCACCCAGATGTGGACGGGGAAACCTAAAAAATAATCCGAACATCAAATCCTCCCTCACCCCCACCCCTCGGAACTAAATACGTTCCAGTTCAGTTTTGTTTCGCGTCACATACGAGAGATTACTGAATCGAGTCCTGGTGGAGGATTTTTCCTCTCATTATTGCGAAATATTCTATTCATTGTTCCCTTAGAGCCCGTCTCGACACGGTAATGTCGGTGCTTCCCATGCGACAGGTCGCCACAAGGAATGCCGATGAAGGCTAATTTTTCATTGGTCAATGATAAATGTCTTCGGTCACAAATAAAAGAACCAAACCTGTTTAGTTTTTTCGCTCTCCTTCTCTTTCTATAAATGATAATCCACTCTTATTGAAACCAGCCGCATTGTATTAATGTCTCATTCACACGAAAATAATAAGCGATGATATTTTTGTTATTTCTTAAGTAAAATGGCAATAAGTCAAGAAGATGCAACTAAACATGACCTTCCATTTGATGATCTCTTCCTTGTGACAAGTATTTGACAACCCTACAGAAGAATCTGCAGATTATACAAAGATACAACCATACAGAGGAACGTGCAGGGTTACACAGGGAGACAACAACAGAGTTACCACAAATAAGTATATATTACCAAAAATAAAGACTGGTTACCCCAAGTGATGAGTTACCGCAACTGAAAGAGGAATTGCTACAACTGAATACAATTTCACACAAATAAAAAATGAATTGCTAAAATTGAATACAATTTGCCACAATCGAATGCGTTGCCGCAAATAAATATACGCTGCTACAAATTCAGAAGTTTCCGCAAATAAGTAGACATTACCACAAATAAAGCCTGATTACCATAATTCATGAGTTACCGCAAATGAAAGAGGAATTGTTACAACTGAATACACTTTGCCACAAGTGAAAGTGGAATTGTTACGATTGAATCCGTTGCCACAAATAAATAGTAATTGCCAGAAATTCAGAACAGTCACAACAAATATGTAAGTAGACAAGAGTACATATGAAGAATGGTTACCGCAAATGAAAGAAGAATTATTGCAATTGAATATAATTTGCCACAATTGAATGCGTTGCCACAAAAAATAGACATTGGCACAAATTCAGAAAAGTTACCACACATAAAATAGACATTACCACAAATAAAGACTGGTTACCGTAAGTGATGAGTTACGGCAACTGAAAGAGGAAATGATACAACCGAATACGATTTGCCCCAAATGAACGAGGAAGTGCTATAATTAAATACAATTTGCCACAAATGAATTTGTTACCACCAATAAATATACATTGCCACATATTCAGACGAATTCCCACAAATAAGTATATATTACACGAAATAAAGGCTTGTTACCGCAAGTGATGAGTTACCGCAACTGAAAGAGGAATTGCTACAAGTTTTGCAATTTGCCACAAGTGATACGAGGATTGCTACAATTGAATACATATTTGCCACAATGGAATAAATTACCCAAATAAGTAGACAGTGCTACAAATTCAGACGAGTTTCCACAAACAAGTAGACATTACTACAAATAAAGACTGGTTACCGCAAATAATGAGCTACCGCAAATGAAAGTGGAATTGCTACAACTGAATAAATTGGCCACAAATGAAAAAAATATGTTACAACTTAATACAATTTTCCACAATTGTATTGCGTTACCACTAATAAATAGATATTGTCACAAATTCAGACGGGTTACTACAAATAATTAGACATTGCCACATATGAAGACTGGTTACCACAAGTGGTGAGTTACAGCAAATGAAAGAGGAATTACTACAAGTGAATATAATTTTCATACAGCGTGAATAAAAGGAATTTAAAAAGGAAGACGTTACCACAAATAAATAGACATTGCCACAAATACAGAAGAGTTACCACAAATAAGTAGGGATTACCTCAGATGGTTACCTATGTGAAGAAGAGTTACCATAAATGAAAATAAATTGCTACAAGTGAATTCAATTTGCCGCAAATGAAAGGGAATAGCGAAAATGAAGAAGATTTACCAAACCGAATCAAAAACCAGTTTATATTTTCTATCCAAGGTCGTGCTGAGGATCAGGAGGCAGCATTTGGTGGCTTATTGCTTAGGGTTCAAAGGCCACTGACTTTGCGACCCTCTCTGGGCTGGGGATCTCTAGAGAAACCTCGAGAGACCGCCAAAGCCGACGCTGTTTCATAGCCAAAAGGCAAGACCTTTGGAATCTTGTTGACCATCTAGTGCAAATATAATTATTATCAGCAATATGATTTTCAGTGAGCATTATTAGTTAGACTCAGTGGTGGATCTAGGATAAAAATTGGGGGGGGGCTAACTTGAATTCTCCCCCTGAGTAGTCTGAGAAAAGGGCATTGAACAATAATAATGGTTATCTTACGCAACATTGATTAACAGCATCTCTTAAAGGAGTGAGCAATAATTCTCTCAGATCCGAATTTTTTCCACACATCAGCAAATTATGAATTGGGGTTTATAGTAGATTTTGGACGTCAGCTAAGCTATAATACTGAATTTAATGAATTTTTTTTAGATTTACCTCTATTATAGACCTGTATCATATAAGATAAATTCAATCGCAACGGTTTAAAAAACTATTTATATACTCGTATATACTATATTATTACATAACTCTTGCTGAATAACGGAATGCCCTTTACCGAGAAAACAGAAATAGCGCATTTTTTTCCCCCTGCGTTATTTCTGTTTTGTCGGTAAGGGATCGCCTTCACTGTGCCACCCTCTGCTCCCTTTGATTCTAGATTCTTCTAATGTCCCTCTCTCTTGCCTTTAAAAAACTCCGGTTTCTTGTCTCATTTGCTCATTCGCGTCCAATTCTTATTCCTCTTGTACTATATGTATTTATAGTCATCTTTCTGCATCTTTCTTTCTGTCTTCAAATTTTATTTGAAAGACAGAAAATAAAAATGGCATGGCCCTGTGGTGGCTGTATAATCATCCGCAGATCCTGTAGTTGCTTTATTTGTATATATATATATATATATATATATATATATATATATATATATATATATATATATATATATATATATGTTGGAAGTAGTTACTTCTGGCTAAAGATAACTGATTCTTTAATGGCAAAATTTCAGGCTCGAAGCCTATCTTCAGGTCTGACAAAGAGAAGTTTATACGATAAGTTACTTAAGAAATTCTTACACCAGGAATATGAGCCAAGGTTACCTATTAGCACCGCCCACAAAGACTCTCTCTATGTATCTTTATCATACTTAGGTTCTCTCAACCGTTCTTTTCGTAAAGAATTATCAAGACTCCTCCAACAATATTTTACTCACATACATTTTAAAATAATTTACCAAATGGTTCAATATTTAATGTAAAGGACACACTCCCTCAGAACTTACGTAGCTGCCTAGTTTATCAGTTCATTTGTCCTCGCTGTGATCGAGCCTCATATATAGGCAGCCCCGTTCGTTCTCAGGAGGCCAGGGTGTGTTCTCACCTGGATAGTAGCAATGGAACTGGCAAACCTTTGAATCATAAAGAAATATTCGCCATAAGAACTCACATTATACAATGTAAAACTGATGTCAATCATGAAAATTTTAAAATCCTTGAACATTGTAATAATGAAATCTCCCTTCGTATCTTAGAGCCTATGTATATTAAAACCTTCCCTTAATAACGACACAAGTGCGGTTTCCCTCCTCCTAGTTTAACCACTCCCCCATCCACGGCGCTTACTTCCTGTCCCCCCGTCCTTAACTTATTCAGTTGAGTTTTCCTCACGGCTCAACCCGGTAAGTTACTCGCTCTGTCCCTTTCTCTCCTTTGTCTTCACCATTTAAAGGATGTTTTGTCAAACTAATTTGGATTTTCCCCTTAACCAATAATTAATTGGTTAGAATTTAAATATTTCTTCATTTCTCTTTGTCAGACCTGATGATAGGCTTCGAGCCTGAAACGTTGTCATTAAAGAATTAGTTTAATAGAAACTACTTTCTTTTTGGTCCTTGGATTCATTCTTCAAATTAAGTATATACGAGTGTATATATATATATATATATATATATATATATATATATATATATATATATATATATATATGTGTGTGTGTGTGTGTGCGTGTTTAAAAACAATTGTATCTTAATGTAAACAGTATAAACCCCTACATAACCAATTCCTTTGAGGCGAAGACTTTACAAAAAGAAAAAAAAAAATTAACTAGATTCTTTCAATTCGAAAATGGCGGCCAATCTATTTTTCGTCATAACATGATAATCAGAGATTTGCCCACATTAAGTACTGAAATTGCTATATAGTGTATATCATAGATATAGAATATGTAGTTTTTTGCGTATTTTAAAAAAATAGAGATATTTATAACAAAGCGCCTACGAAATTCGAGGGAGGGCATAAACCGAAAAATAACCAAAATGAAATATAAATATAAACAGGTCTGAAATTTAAGGGGGGGGGGGGCTTCACCCTACCCCCCTTTGATCCGCGCCTGATTAAGTCGTTTCATAAGTAAAGCTGCATTTTTTTCATGTTCATTATGAACAACTCTTTGAAGTCATTTATTTATTATTTAGTAAGCATTCATTTATTAATTTAATAAGTAATATAGTTTCTCTCAGTTTCTAAAAATAATATCCATATTTCTACTAACATTTCAATACCTTGATTGCAAAAAAGGATTGACTTTAATTTTTTTTAAAGTTCTTTAAGCTGTTTTCGATCTCTTCTGTTGTTCACATCTTCATTCTTTTCAGGTGATTCGCTAAACTCCTAAAAGGATATAATCTGATGAAGCTCAGTCGGGTGAGAATGGAGGAGGACTCTTCAATTCCCAATCGACATTTTTAAGCCTTTGTGTGGTATCTCTTTCGATATGAGATCGCGTTCTGTCTTGATAAAGGCGAACTCTTCTAGTAATTAATGCTGACCTTTTTTCTTCAAGTGCTGCAAACGGTCAAACTGAGGACAGCAAACCAATAGTATGATTTGGGTTAAGAAGTTCAAAATGGATTAAGTCATTCATATCAGCTGGCGTAATGTTTTTTTTCCGATTACATTGTCTAGAACGTTTAATATTTTTTGTAATTTTCCAAATCAATATCAAAAGTTTTTATAAACATTGCATTGAAAAGTGAATAGAAAGGTGGAAGCAATTGGCTGAAATTGGTGGAAATTATATTACTGAAATTAATGAATAAATACTTATATAATTATAAATAAATTCAGTGTTGTTTGATTTGTATCCATAAATTAATGATACACATTAAAAATATGCCGCATTACTAATGGGGTGACATAATACAACCCTTATTGGATTTGTAGTACAACTTATTGTAGAACTATAACTTTCATTTTAATGAGAAGTTTATACGTTAAAGTAATCGTGATCAATTCGATTCTTGAACATTGACTGGAGTGCTTTTAACGACTTGCGAGAGTAAATTATTCCAAGTCTGAGTTATTTTATAAGAGGAAAAAAATATCTCCTCTCGTTGTGTCCAATCTTTTGTTGATAAGTTTTAACCCGTTATTTCTAGGTGCCTCACGGTAAAAAAAAAGACTCGACTAACATTTAAATTTAAATATAAACAAATATAAAAAGCACAGTCACCAAATTTTACCTCCTATTTGGTCAACATATCGTCATCTTAGCATAAAAAATTTATTAACTTTAATCAAATAGTTTTATAATTTCAAGAATAATAAAGTATGGTGAAAAGGAAACGCGTCTCAGAAGTTCTGAAATACTGTAGAAGGAAACTAGAAAAACGCCTTAATCATATTTCACACTGCAATATTTTATACAATGGTGTTTACACAAACCTATCTGCAAAACAGTGTGATCACCTTCACTGGTAAAATTGCCTGGTCCCCTCAGACGGCAGATTTCAATCCCATGGACATTAAAAGAAAGAATACTTAAATTTGGGATAAAATAACATTGACAGAAATAATAAAGTGTATCATGTAATGGAAGAAAAGTTTGAGACTTCTTTGTGAACAAAGACGTACATATGTATCATGCTGTGTAGAAACTGCATAAAAAATTGTGACGTGATGTTTTTTTTACTCTTCCTTATTATCCATAGAGTTATAAACAGAGTAGTGGATGAAGGTTAATGATTTTTTTATATTATGGTAACATGTTGAGGAAAGAGGAGATAAAATTTAAACATATTAAGGTGATGCAAAAGAAAAACAACCATCAAAGATTTATCAAGATGCAATCCTAATTGATTCATTTTAATGTAAAAATATTGTACCATAAAATTTTGAGTCGAATAAATAATGTTTAAAGAGGCCGCTCAGCCTCTCTCGTTATTATTCCTACCATTTCGAGGGGTGGGAAGAACCCTGAAGACTATAAGGTCAGTGACTCTACTATCCGTCGAGTTCAACAAAAATCAAGAAAGACATTGAGTGAGAACTTGAAAAAAACATTTTCAAACTGAGATGGAAAACTTCTTGGAGACATATCAGGAGAAAAAGTCGTCGATCGCCTGCCAATTTTAATATCAGGCAGTGGTACACAACAGCTACCTGGAGTGTCAGAAATTCCCCACGGGACTGGTAAACGTGTGACTGAAACAGTTCATCAAATGATGGTTGAATGGAAAATCCACATAAAGAGAAAAGTATATGTTCTGACAGGTGAACAGAAAATTCGGTCTCGAAAAATTCGGTCTCAAAAATTCGGTGTCGGAAAATTTGGTCTTCTCTTATAATGCTTTTATTTGCTTTTAATGATAGAATGTGTGTTAATCCTTGGGGTCAAGCAAAGATACCGAGGAATGTATCTAATTCCAAACTTCCATTTCTCATTTATTTTACTTGGGCGTAGTAATCTTCTGTTACTTCTCGAAGAGCAGTGTCGTGCAAGTTCAACGTTCTATATTTTTTTAAGTTGCCCCTTACCCATATTATGGCTGTTAAGTATTTTAAAAGTGAAAAGAATAAAGAAAAGTTGATTGACGAACTGAATTAAATTTATGATTTCCACATGCTTAGTGTTGATAAGGAAAAGAAACTTTGGCACTGTGAGATGCGAAATAAGTGTTATGCTCGGGGGCAAACAGAGAACAAACCTGGTGATCCTGTAATTATAAAATAGCTCAATAATCATTGCATGAAGCTGATCCAAATGTAATAGAATTAACAATCGCCATTTCAGAATTAAAAAACCAAATTGAATAAGGGTGCTGCATTAAGCACTAGAGCTCTCATTTTAGAAACAGTAAGTGGTGTTGGAGAATATGTAAAGTAAGAATTGCCAAATTTGCAAACGGTTTCAAGAAATATAACTAATTGGCGTAATAAATCTTTTGATGCACCTCCTTTGCCTCTTTCTCGTACAGGATTTGAAATACTAGATATTTTCACTAACTTTCAGAGAGGTGCATCTTTCTTGCAATGTGACACTGGTTCTAATGACGAAAAGGGAATCTTAATTTTTGCCTCATATGAGGGCCTTGAAGATTGGAAAACTGCTTCACATCTAGGAATGGATCACACTTTTAAATCAGCTCCATCTATATGGTATCAGTTGTTCACTATTCACACTGTTTTAAACAGTAAATTATTTCCTCGTGCTTTTGCTTTTTTGCCTGAAAAGACTGAAGCAATGTATGACAGTTTTTTTAAGGAACTAAAAATTGGTACCAAATGTGAACCCAAAAGAAGCAATGATTGATTTTGAAAGAGCACTTCGAAATAGTTACAGTCGTAACTTTACTGGTGCCAACAGCGTGGGTTGTCTATTCCATTTTAGTCAGAATGTTTATAAGAAAATAAGTCAACTGGGATTTAAGGTCCAATTCAGAAATGATGGCAACTTTGTAACTAAGATAAAAATGTTCTGTGCTTTGCAATTTTTACCACCTGAAGATGTTATTAGCGCCTGTGAACATTTATGCGAGGATGAATTAGTACCAATAGAATTTATAAACTATTTCGAATTAACATAAATTTGCCCTAAAAGATGAAGACGTGATAGGCGAGAAGAGCCTTTGAATCCAATTAATTTTTGGAATGTCCGCCATCGAGTGATCCATGGATTGCCCAAAACAAACAACACTCGGTTTCAAGAGCATCGGTTATCTGGAAGCATCCTAATATTTAGAAGCTTCTTGATGCTCTTCGAACTGAAGAAGAACTCACGCAAACAAACATTATTCGCATTTAAAGAGGAGATAATCCATAAAAAAGGAAATATGAGAAAATAGATGAAAAGTTATTAAAACTTGTACAATCTTACGATAAAGATAACAAATTAGCATTTTTAAAATCAATTTCATATAATCTTAAATAACAAGTTTATTTTTCAAGTTCTGTATAAAACCGAGAATTTCTGAGACCGAATTTTTCAAGACCAAATTTCTTATAAGATAATTGTGTTTTAATTGTTCCTACTCCTTTATTTTTTAGTTATCTTTAACAATTATTATTTATTTAGTCTTCTTCCATTTCTAAGGGTTTTTTTTTCAAGTATTTAAGATATTAACTCCTTAAATTTCAAGACCAAAATTTTCTAGACCAAATTTACCTAGCACCGTTTTGACACAACAGCTTCAAATGCATTTTGTAAAGAAGGAGAGACTTATTGTAGCTTCCCTGACGAAATCACATATTCGAAATTGTTTTGAAGGCAGTCATATCGCCTGCTCTTCGAACTTTTTCTGGCCCTGATATTCCATTATTCAAAAGATTCAAAATATCATGGAATATCATAAACCAAGACCAATTTGAAACCTTAGAAAATTATCCTCAGGAAAGGAAAGATGCAATGATAAAATTTTATACAGAACTGATCAAAGAAGACAAATTCGAGACGATTATAAGGAACTCTTTGAGTTATCGATATTAATAATGCGAGAAAGTCCTCCTAGTGGTGTGAGATTAAGAACACCTAGAGCATAACACAGAGCTAAGGGGATGGCAAAATTTATATACTACATAAATATTTTTATGTTCAAAAGTCGATTCAAGATTTCACCCAAGGAAGCAAAATAATTTTGAAGAAATGTGCAAGTTTGCCATTTGAATCTATGTAAAGCACTAGCTTTCTTCACCAAAGGCAGCCAGTGCCCCACAGAATATTTGTTGTTTCTTGAAGAACTTCATTGCAACAGAAGAACAAAGGAAAAGATTGTCAATGTCGCCTTGAATAAATTTAAAAACCATCTTTGGTATCTTTCGGAAGAGTTAATTGCCCTGGCCCTTTTTGATGATGATGTCTCCTTCGAGACAAAGGTAAAAATGAAAGATGGCTTGAAGAATCCAGCAGATTTAGATCCACCCAAGCAAACCAAAATAGACGATGAAAATTATGGCAAGAAGCACTTTTGGGACTTCATGACAACAAATGTAGTCTCTTTCTTCAAAACACTTGGTCTGTCCTAAATTTTTTTAACAAGTCAGGTGAGGCCTGGCCTCAAGCAGAAAGCTTTTGGGTTGCTAAAAATGTTGTTAATGATCAATAGTTGTTAATGACATTGCAGAAATAAGAGTTGCGCTTATGGAACACCACAACAAACTGCTAACTAATGACGAGGAGCAAAAACAGTATTTGTTACAAGATGTGTCGAACCATAGAAAAAGATTTCACTGAAAAATAAAAGAAGACCATTATTGCAGCTGCTTCAAATGAATAACCACTTCCAAATAGAAGTGAAAAAGAAAGTGGTATGGTAGGCCTACTGGAGAACTTCCTCTGTAGCGGCGCCCAAATTGCAAAATAAAGTAGGCTCAGCGAGGAACGTCAAAAATGAGCCCCCTGTTGGACCTATGAAATCGTGAAAGCAAAAACAAGTATTAATCACAGAAATAATCTACCATGTAGTAGCAATGAACCCATGTAGAAACTCATGTAAATAATAATGTACGAGGAGCGGTCAATAAGTTTTGCGAATCGGTAGGGCAAAACAGAGGAAGGGGGATGGCTGTTTGTGGGGGTGTTAAGACAAGTTATGACAAGTCAGGACCTGCAGCCGCACGCTCCTGCCTCGTCTATTTAAGAAGCAGTAGCTGATCGCAGATCGTCAGTCACAAATTTTTCAACAATGGAGAAGGTTGAGAACCGCACACTGATCAAATTTTTGACCAAGGAAGGCAAGAATGCAAAAGAGATCCATGAACGCATGGTTGCAGTGTACACCGATACCGCCCCTTCCTATGCAGCCATTGCTCGATGAAATAAGGAGTTCCGCCATGGTCGTGAGTCCCTTGAAGATGACCCCCGTCCAGGACGCCCGTCAGACGTGACCAAAGAAGATAATGTGGCCCGTGTGGAGAGGATGATCCTCGAAAATCGACGGGTGAAGGTCGAAGAAACCCAGCGAGAACTTGAAATATCACATGTCGTCAACATCATCGACGACAATTTGGCCATGACCAAGGTCTCTACCCGTTGGGTCCCTAGAAACCTCACACCCCATGATCGACTTCAACGTCGTCAAAGTCCACAAGGCCAGAGTTGCGCAAGCTGCCCTGCGCGAGTGCATATTCGAGGAGCTCAATCATCCTCCCCTACAGTCCAGATCTGGCCCCTAGCGACTACATTTTACTCCGCCAGCTCAAGGCTGAACTGCGTGCACGCCGGTTTGGGGACGATGAAGATGTCCAGCTCGCCGTCCAAGGGTGGATTGAACAGCAGTCGGAAGATTTCTGGTTGTCGGGAATTCGAAGCCTCAGGGACAAGTGGCGCAAGTGCATTGAAGTAAAGGATAGTTATATTTAAAAATTATAAAACACTTTTCCTCATATCTCGTTTCCTTATATCCGAATGGCAAAACTTATTGACCACCCCTCGTATGTATTTTGCTCGAAGCGAGAAGAATGAATTCAAGAAGTTCACACGGCAGCAAACATATGTTCATGTACATACACGTATGCAGTAAAGAGGAGCAAAATGGTTCCCATAGCCGCTAAACAAGCTTGGGAGCAAGTGTAGAACAGAAAACATGATAGTAGCGGCCATTATTTGCAAACGAAAAATTGCGAAACCCAAAGTCGCATCTTTTGTATTTGGAGCAAAAACAAATCTCTATCACCATGGACATGAATTAGCAGGGAGTGGAATAGGCTCCCTCCAAACAACATCAGTGGATAATAATAAGCCACGCCTACTGTTTACAACA
Organism: Ceratothoa steindachneri; assembly: GCA_963969495.1. Lineage (NCBI taxonomy): Eukaryota > Metazoa > Arthropoda > Malacostraca > Isopoda > Cymothoidae > Ceratothoa > Ceratothoa steindachneri. The sequence goes on along the minus strand of OZ018320.1, from coordinate 120,414,867 downwards.
CAAATATATACTGCCAAACTCACACACTCAAGGGCAGAAAAGGGACAGAACGATTGAGAAAGGTGTAAGAAAACATTCAATCAGGAGTAAGAAAGAGCCAGGTTGTCACAAGGACAGCCTCCAGCCTGAACATTAAGTAGGCCTGAAGAAGTAGGCCTTGTCACCGGTTATTGGGTGCTCCTTTCCCAAGGAGGTAGACGCCATGATCGGTGACCCATCGAAGGATGGAGAAGAAGAAGACTGGTGAATTCTCCATCCCAAAATAAAGAGTCCGCCTTAGCCCTGTTACTCCCTTAGCCCGATTACCCCCTTAGCCGTCTATAGCTGGTGACCCCTTTGCTCAAACGAGAAGAAGGATCGAAAACACAAATGGACCCACAGAACGAACAATGAGTAGAACTTAAGGAAGCAGAAGTCACCAACGAAAACACCATCGAGCCTACTGTCAGCATAAGAAGAAATCGTCTTGGCTAGATCCATTAACGTGGGCATCCCCTTTCGAAGGAACAGAAAAGATCGCGTATTGCCAAGCGAAGGATTACTATTTAGAACCGTGCTGAGGGACATGCAGAAGGCCTTCAACATGGTTTGGCTGGAAGGACTCCAATACAAGATCCTAGGCCTCTAGCTAAACCCGGTCCTGGAAAGAGTTCTTTGTGACTTCGTCATGGACAGAAGGGCGCGTCTCATGATCGAAGAGCACAGAGGGAAAAAGTTCGAACTCACAGCGGGCGTTCCCCAGGGGAACTGTCTGAGCCCTCTGCTCTACCTGGTCTTTACCATCGACTTTCCGACTCCAATACACAGGGACATGATGTATCTGCAATTCGCAGATGACATCACGCAAATCGTCCCTAGTGTGGAGCGGAAATCAAGGGCACAGGCAACTCATACTAAGGAAGAGATCTCTAATACTCGCATAAACCAGTACGAGAGACGATGGAAGATCCGAACAAACAGGGACAAGTTCAGGATCATCCCCCTGAGCCGAAGGTTGACGTGGCCCATCTTGATAGATGGGAGAAGACATGGTTACTCCGCCGAAGGCACCGTCCTAGGCCTTAAAATCTCCGACCACGGCTACTCGAGGCAGAATTTGGCAAAGAGAAAAATCTCCAAGCTCTACAGATTTAGAAACCTTAGCTTGGCCAACATCAGGAAAATATACTTGATGTTCATCCGGGCTAAGCTCATCTAGCCTGCAATATTGACTCAAGCGGCCAGCAGGACCTCTATGAAGAGACTCCAGCGAGTGCAGAACTCTGCATCCTTATGCATTAACAAATACAGAAGAAATGAACATCTTCGACAAAGGGACCTGAACCGCAGGCAACGTCTTGAGCCCATTAATATAGTAACACAGAAAATAAGCAAAAATGTCTGGTCATCACTTACAAACGACATCATCCCGGAACTAAGAGCAGCAGGTGGGAATATCAGGATCCCTGCAAGATTGCATGAGAAAGTCGGCCGAAATCTATATTTCCCAAGCACAAAACTCTGTGCTGAGGAGAACACAGTACTATTATTTACATAAGACACTCATACACACGGTACAATAATAGCACATCAAAGTGAGACAACAATTCTGATATACATTAACGTAAGAAATAGAAGCAACACGAAAACAAGGTTAACTGCTGAACTCGACAGCCTATAAAGGCTTGAAAGCTCAGAAGTCCACACCGAATTAATAAACAAATCTAAAAAGACAAACACAAATATGATGAATGCATGAATACAAAGAAAAACAAACAAAAACAAGTTGACATAAAACACTAATTACAAACAATAAAATGGAAAAATATAAAAAACATAAATAAGTAAATGCTTGCGATGCATTCTGAACCGGGGGAAAACTCGCTCCCAACTTTAAACAACTATCCTCTATTACTATCCATATCTTCCACTATTGAGTACATCAGACCAAACTGAAGAGGGCTTCCCGCGTTCTGGTCAACAACCGCTACCCACAGGAATATATCGATGCCACTATAAAAGAAAAAATGAACTTGGCCGCTGGATCTGTTGCTCGGTGTACACCGAAGAAAAAAATACCATCGATCTTTATTACAATGCCAATATGAACACAGGCCATCGTGAAGATAAAAAGGCCATCAAAGCCATTTTAAATCGAAATGCGACCCCAACCGACCCTAATACGGATATAAACCTAATAATATATATTAAAAGACAAGAAAAACAAATAGTTGCATTATGAAGAACAGCTGTCTCCCTCCGACGATCGAACTCCAGGAGACTAACGTCGTGCACGAGTATTTGTGTAAAGTCGGTGACTGCGAACACCGCAATTCCAAGTACATCGTCGTGACCTCCACAACCCTGTCGAGACGACTGACAGCTCACCTACAAGATGAGGAAATGAAAAAACATGCCCACTCTCACGGCACTACCTTAACCCGTGAGACGCTGAATAAGTACACCTACATGATCCGGAGACTACAAAACCGCAGAAGATTACGAATGGCCCAAACTGTCATTATCCAAATGAAGAAACCGGCAATTAATCTGCACCTCCAGCCCAAAACCATATTTCCGACAACTCGGTGTTTCCGCGTCGCTAATACGAAATCGCAATTCCCTTTACTTATTGAATATTATTTGAACTAAAAAGTTGCCTTGAATGTGTTTGGTCATTTTGCAGCGCTTACGTCTCAAAAAGTCAATTATTCTGTAGCGCCTATGATTGTTCTTAGTTTGTCCTTAAAAAAATTCCTTAACTGTGATTGGCCAATTTTGTATCCTTTATGTTCAAATAGAAAAACAAGCAGTGCCTATGTTTTGAACGTCAGTTTGTCCTTAGAATTTCCCCAAACTGTGATTGGTCAGTTTTGTATCCCTTATGATTGAGTAGAAAAGTATACATAGTGTAGCATTCTGTAAGTCATTCCATATAAAAGCAAGAAAATCAGACACAAGTACGACGGCGGGGAACTGGATTTGAAGGTCTACACTTCGGTAAATACCCTTTCCCAGAAAGTCTAGACTTCACGGACATCACGAACGGAATAAAAAAAAACAAAGGCTGAAATGGACGTTTACCGAGACAGATGACGAGACAGAAGTCACGGCAGCACTCTTCTCTGGAAAAGTGGTACTCGACAACACCTCCTTTCATACAATCCCAGTCATGGAATTTAAGAAGCTCAAAAGTGGAAAGATTCGCAAGCACAGGGAATAAGTAACACACTCTATAAGTAGACACAAAACATCGAGAACACAAACAACACCCTAAAAATCTTAACACAAAACACAAACGGATGGTTGGGGAAAGCGAATGAATATGGCAACATATTCAAAAGGGCGGACCCCGACATTATCCTAATGTCAGAACACGGTGTCAACACTGATAGCATACGGATGAAAATCCCAAATTACCACGTCCTGTTAAAGAACGCTACTCAAGAGAGATATGGCGGTGCTGCTATCGCCATTAGAAGAAACATCACCTTCAAAAGGCTCCCAAAGCTTGATGAGTTCTTCGTGGTGGTCGAACTCCCTACACTTGTTGAGGGACTCACAATTGCAGCCGCATACCAGCCTCCTCGCCGTCGGTATCTTTCCATCAACAACCTCCTGACTCTAATAGCCCACCGCAGGAATATCTTTATTGGGGGCGACCTCAATGCCTGTCTGGGGGCCTCGGGCTACACCAGAACTAACGAAAGAGGAAGAAATCTACAACAGGTCATCGACCGGGACAGGCTCGAGAGAGCCGGGCCGGAATTTCCGACCTACATCACGGAAAGAATTGCAACAGTCCCGGACATAATACCAACAAGTACCAACTTCTCTTTCAATCTGGTCAGTATGCCTGGCCCCACGGTTCCAAGCGACCATATCTCCATTATGACCACAATATCCCTCGCACCTATCATGATTCCTATCTGACCCAGGAAGTGCTTTGCAAAAGCAAACTGGGAGCTGTACAAGCGAATGCTCCACAGCTATGAACCAGCAGACCTAAGCGAAGCTATCTTGGAAGAGATTGACGAGGAGATTGACCGCATCACACTCCTGATCAGGGAAGCATACGAAAAGTGCATTCTGTGCATCACGCACAAAAGCCCTCCGCAACCCAGGTGGACCGAGGAGATGCGAGAAATTGCCACAGATCATAAAACGATCTATGAAGAAGTAAGGCAATTTCGCCCAAACAGGTACAACACCGGAAGACTTCGACAACTCAGAAAGGAGCTCAAATACCTGATCCCCACACAACAAAGGGCCATATATGAATAAATCATAGAAAAAATCGACTTTAAGCAGAACCCGCCAAAATTCTGGAGGGAGATAAAAAAGCTCAGAGGTTTGCCCCCGAAGGAGAGAATGAGGCTGGTAGAAAATGACGAAACCATCGAAGAACCGGAAAGACTCGAAAGAAACTTCAGGAGGCACTTGAGAAAAGTATTCTCCATCCCCCCTGAAGAGAACGAGGATTTCGACTTAGAGCTTGAGCACTAGATCGTAGACGAACTCAATACCAGAATCCACCGAACGCATCCACACCCGCACATTTCAGAAGAGAGGAGAATGATGGGCCACGGGCGTCCAATCACCACGGAAGAATTCCTGAGCACGCTCAAAACCTTTAAAAAGAGAGCTCCTGGCTGGACAGGGATTACCAAAAAACATCTGGTAAACGCCCCCCCTGCGCCTGCTACAAGGCATTGCGAAAGTAATGAACGCGGCCCTGAACACTGGCTACTTCCCCGATGTGTATAAGCTGGCAAAAGTCATCTTTATACCAAAAGGAAAAAAGGTGCCTGAACATCCGATGGACTACAGGCCCATCTCCCTCCTGGAAATCATCGGTAAGATTCTGGAAAAGATTCTAGCCAACAGGCTCCAGAAACAACTCGAGGAGAAGGGAGGCCACAACCCCCAACATCATGGGTTCCGGAAAAATGTGGAACGGATACTATACTCGCGCTCCTAACCGAGAAAATCGCCAAGTGCCAAGCGGAAGGAAAATACACGGACATCGTGCTCAGGGACGTTCAGAAGGCCTTCGACAAGGTCTGGCTGAGGGGCCTTCAGTATAAGTTACTGAACCTTCAGCTAGACCCGATTCTGGAGCGCATTATCTGCGACTTCGTCATGGAACGGCGCGCCAAAATCATGATTGAGGGTCATCAAGGACCTGAGTTCCTCCTCGAGGCCGGAGTTCTGCAGGGCAGTTGTCTGAGCCCCCTGCTTTACCTAATCTACACAAAAGATTTCCTAACCCCGGTAAAGGAGAACTCATTATATCTCCAGTTCGTGGACGATATAACCCAAGTGATCCCTGGTGCATACAAGAATCCCAGGGCTCAGGCTCAAGAGACTGCTAATGAGATCAGGAACACAAATGAGCACGAGAGTAAGTGGAAGATCCGCACGAATAGCAGAAAGTTCAAAATCCTCGCCCTCGGCCGAAGAAAAACAGCGGACGTGACACTAGGGGAACTGATATTTCCCTATCACCAAGAAGGGACCGTTTTGGGACTCAAAATCACCCCCACCGGGTACGGGCATCACTTCAAAACTCAGGAAAATCTCGTGACATTGGAACTATCCAAACTCCACCGATTCCGGGGTATGAGATCCAGCAATATCCGAAAGATATATCTCATCCACGTACGACCAACACTAATATACCCCGCGGTGATGGCCCAAACCCTAAGTACGAAGCGTTTGAAGCGCCTACAAATAGTCCAAAACAAGGCAACTCTCTACATAAACAACAAAAGAAAGCGAGACCGAATTCCCTAAACACAACTCCACCAAAGAGCCGCTCTGACACCTATCAATCTGGTAACCCAAAGTTTGACCAAAGGAACTTGGGAGAGGATCTTGAACGAAACGGCGTCTGAACTAGCGGAGGATCTAAAAATCCCAGCGAACAGAAGGGATAAAGTAAGCAGGAAGAGGCGATTTCCTAGCTCGAGAGAATGCTATGAGGAGCCGTTGGCACCGTGGTTCACATGATAAACCACACCGAAAAAAACAAGTACAAACACGATACATTAACAAAGACACTCACAAACACGTATGAATGTGTAGTATGCAAGGTAATTAAATGTATATTGTAGACCCTGGAACTACTACATTTAGTATTACTCTGGAAAAAATAAAAAAATAAAAAAATAAAAAAAATAAATAAAAAAAATAAAATAAAATAAAATAAAAATAAATAAAAACAAAAATATATATTTAAATTTATGTAAGTTTCTCTCTTAAAATAAGCATAATATTAAGGAGGAAAAAAAGGTTGCAAATTATGTACGAAAGAAAAGCTTGAATGCGTAAAATATATATTAAGATAAACACAAAAATACAGGATTAAAGGGCAAAAAAAGGGGGGAATAAGAAAATTAGGCAAATGAAAAGCGTAGCCCTCACTACCAGGGCAAACTCTACAAACTCTCTTCACCTATAACCTATCATCTCATCTTCCACTCTAATCTCTTCCTAACTATTCATCATCATCATCATCATTCCATCCATTCATGGAGATTTGTCGAGGAAGGGTGGGACAGTCGAGTCAAGTCAAGCCGTTTGCACATAAAGGCAGTTTAGATTGAGAAGACCCAGACAACCTTTTTTTCCGCTAGTATAACAGGAAATTCTTGACAAACGAAAAGAAGCAAGGGGCCCAAGGGGAGGAGTACTCTATCCAAGGGGCCAAAAGGAGTCGGCCCCTCAAGACTGCAAGCGGGTTCTCCTCCGCACTATCCGAGGGTGGACAAAACCTACGAGGACGGCCGTTATCGAAAGTATTTACGGCAACCTTAACATCCTTCTCATTAGAATCATCGACACCGCTACCAATCATGCTACCATCTGCCACTCCATGCAAGATGTGGAGCGGCTGGTCTCTGACGAAGCAAAAACCCACCTGAACAAAATCGGGCTGGAGGCCAGTATCCTCCAGGAGATACTAGTTCAACGAATAATAATCCTACGGCGCTTGGACCCTCTTTTCACGGATAACTCTTGCGAAGAGATTAAAGAAGAACTCACCGCCAAGCAACCATGGGACAACATCACCAAGGTAGAAAATTTGGGGAAAGGCCAAAGCATCGTTGAAGTCATTTTTTGAAATATAGAAATGGCGATAAAAGCAAAAAATCAAGGGCTGCTCGGGTTTTACCTAAGGGTATCACCCGAACAAATACAACCGGAAGAATTTATTTCCAGCGACTGCTGCTATAAGTGCTTTGCAGTCAAGAACCATCACACAAAAGACTGCACGGCAACTGAAGTAGCGTGCTCCAACTGCGCCAAAAGCGGGTATGGATGGAAAGAATGCACGGAAAGGAAACAAAAATGTGTTAACTGTGGAGGGGAGCACAGGGCCTTGACCATGAAGTGCCCCATCCACAAGGAAGCCACTGTGCAAAAAGGGACCAAAACCAAAAAGAAAGGAGGCAAAAACAAAAATGAACTATGCAGAAGCAGCGGCTCGGAAGAATAACGAGAGAACCAATACCCCGAAGCTGGTGATACCAAAGGAGGGTAGAGAGGTCATGGCTATGGTCATCTACGCTCATCTGGCAAACCTATCTAATCCCGGCTCTTTCTCTGAGGAACTTAACCGTCTCCTCGCGAAGAACGGGACACAGAAAAAGGTTTGGTTCCCCGAAAACCCGCCCTCGGCATAACTTTTGAACATTCAGTTCATTGAGGTGCCTCAAGAGGAACAACATTCCAAAGAAGAAGCAAAACAGGGCCCAACGGAAGACCCCAAAAAGAAAAAGCAAGGAAAAAAGAAACTTCGGAAGAGGAAGAAGAAGAAACGAAGAAAGGAGCGAAGAAGAAAAGAAAGAAAGGAAAGAAGAAGAAGTAGAAGAAAGCAGAAGAAAACAACGAACAAACAACCATGGATGAAGAGTAGGAACTGGAAACTAACTACATGGAGGTATTTCTCACCGAAAATAAGGAGATCCTCGAACAAAGGTACTTCTTTGATGGTGCGGACGTGAGCCTCAAGGTGTTTGGTTCACCCCTGTGCCCGCCCCAAAAAGATGACCCAGAACTATTACTGCATGGCATAGCCGCAGGACAGTTCAAGTTCACCTATGAAGGACCCTGCCCACCCGAGGAAGTGGCGCACTGGTTTTGAAGGGCACAGTGTACATACCGGAAAAGTGTGTACACACCGTGAATATAACAACCTTTAAAAACATCAAAAGTGGTCAAAAGACATCTGAAATAAAATAATCGAAGTAAAGTGTTAAGTTACTAAAAGCGGTTAAAATAATAATAACGAGCCCAATAAGTGAATTAACTAAATAAAATAATATATGCGACGAAACGAAAATTTAATCGGTAAAAGTGAGAAGAAAAATCAGTGTGCGTATATTAATAGAAATAAAACAAATAACCTAACTTAATCTAAAATAATTAACGACTTAGATACTAGAAACAATCTAATTCAAAATAAGTTAATAGAAAGTATTAAAAGACTGTAAATTAACATAGAAATACGATGTGATTTAAATTAATTGCTAGATTAACTGGCTTATAAAAAATATTACAGTAACTGAACAAAAGTATTTAATAACCAACTAACCTTTGAGAAGTGTATAAATATTAAACAAACTAACAAAAAGTAATTAAAACTGTATAATTGAGAAATAACAGTTTATCATAATTATCTAGAATAATTGTATGTATATAACTTAGAAAACTATACATTTTCGACTCCTAGGAGTAAAAATGTAAATAGAATATTGTACTGAATAGCACTAACTAATTGAATTCCATGTCTCCGGTAAAATAATAATGTATAGCTTTTATCCATGTACAATAATAAATCTAAAAAAAAATCTTTGTAAAATAATGTATAGCTTTCGTTCATGTAAATAATAGGACAAAAGTGCATTGCAAGGTGGAATAGTTTCAACAATGAAGCCTCACAAATGAATATCAGGTGAATTCTATAAAGGCTTGATACATCACCGGAAAACAACGATAAGCCGGACATTTTTACGCGCTCTGGTAGACAGGTTACATTCGTCAGAGATCTGTCATTCAATTATTTTAATTCCGGTTACGTTAATTTCATTGTCCCGATCCATTGTAATAAAAGAGAGAGAGGCAGATTGCCCACACGTCAAATAAATTTGTACATAGCACTTTGCCTGTGAACCTATTGTATACACCATGTATTGTAATCGTTACATATAGTGTCATCAGAGGGACTAAATGAAGAGGTATAAAGAACCAGAAATATAACAAAATATGTAAATGTGTAGCATTATAGTGAGACAAACTGTGTACCCCGAGTCGATGTATATTATTTATTCATTTATAACATTCCGTTACTTGAAGGTGAGTTTTGTAGCGGCACCCGAATTGCAAGGTGAAGTAGGCTCACCGAGGACCCTGTTGGACCTATGAAATCCTAAAAGCGGGCACAAGTATTAATCACAGAAATTATATACCATGTAGTAGCAATGAACTCATCTAGAATGTCTATGTAAATAATATTATATGTATTTTGCTCGAGGGGAGAAGAATGAATTCGAGATATTCACACGTCAGCAAACATATGCACATGTACACACACTTACACACTAGAACGGAGCAAAGGTGATTACCATAGCCACGATAGAAGGCCAGATGTTCAAAAAAGCTTGGGAGCAGGTGTGGAGCAGAAAACACAATAGTAGCGGCCATTATTCATTAACGAAAAACTACAAAACGCTAAGTCGGATCTTTGATATTTGGGGAAAAAACAAATCTCCATGGACACGAATTAACAGAGGAAATAGGCTCCACCCAAACAACATCAGTGGATAATAATAGGCCACGCCCACTGTTTCCGATACAAATATATACTGCCAAACTCACACACTCAAGGGAAGACAGGCAGAGAAAGAGGAGAAAGGAATCAGAAGGAGTCAGAAACAGAAGAAGTGAAAAAGAGTCAGGGAGTCAAAGAGAGAGAGAAGAGAGAGAGAGAGAGAGAGAGAGAGAGAGAGAGAGAGATGAGATAAAGTAATAGTCCCGTCCCGCTTAAACACACTACACGCCCGTCTTGAATTCTTCTTAAGCCGAAGCTACCCAAGTTCTACGCCCGAATAAAGAGCCGGGATTCATTCGTTTGCCATTTCTTTGTTACAGGTAATCCATATCGATCCTTTAAACCCAGCATACCTTATCTCAAGCCTAGGTCAAGCAAATTTTTCTCTACTCCGAAGCCTACCACGTTCTCCGCCGGCTAAAACAAAAAGGTTATGGAATCATCTACCACAAGAACATAAAGAACTTTCGGTGCACATATAAACTCTTGAGCCCTTTAACTGGCTACCCATTTTATTAACACCGAGACCAGCTATACCACTATAAAACAAAGTAACGTAGTGCTTGTTGTACATCTTAGCTGCATGGAAATTAGCAATATTCAAGTGCTGAGCGCCACCTCTAAATTTTCATTTTTTCATCTGAAAATTTTGCAAAATAGTTTTGTCACTAAAATGAATCAAATAAGATGGCATCTCATAAAAATTTAAATAAATTTTTGTTTCCCCCTGTTTTGCATGACCCTAATATATATATATATATATATATATATATATATATATATATATATATATATATATATATATATATATATATATATATATATGTGGATTTCACAACGTATAGGTAAGAATGGGTAAAGGAAGTAAAGAACCGGAACTCCATAATGTTTTCCGGTTTTTTACTTCCTCCACCCATTCTCATATATATATATATATATATATATATATATTATCCTGACCTTGGATTCATAAGCAGAGAAGAAATATCTGTTCTAATTAGAACTTGTTACCCCAGTCACAATCCAGCATCACCTCTCCCTCTCGCTACAAGCAACTTGATTGTGTAGTGGGGTCACCAGTTCTTTATTAGAACATATATTTCTTCTACTGCTTATGAATCTTAGTTTAGATTCGAGTTCGTTTATAAGGGTGTTCACCCTATAAGTTCGTATTTATATTTATAAACAGCTTGATAAAAATAACTTTATTTGGAACTTGACGTTTATCAGGATGAATGACTGTATTCGGTGAGTTTAAATTTCTTTTTCGGTGGAAGGAGTAAATGGGAATGCAGATGGAAAGACTTGTGAAGTTTATCAACCAAGGACTTCTTGAGGAAGTGAATGAGTGGACTTTAGATGAATTAAAAGTCCTTCTTCGGTGGATGGAGCACATCGTAAAGATGAATGGAAGAGACTTGTGCTTCCTGAAGCGATGTGACTGACTAGGGTAGAGTGTATTAGACTGTAGTAATGTCCTATAGTGTCAGATTATTTATGTGAGAATAATGTGGACGTTTCAGGGGGAAAAGATTTTCTGAAGTGGATGTTCATTGATGTGTGCTTGAGAGAGAGAGAGAGAGAGAGAGAGTTACATAGATACACAGATCACACGGGCCTTACGGCCCAGACTCAGGTGATCTGGCCTTAAATCTGCTGCCACTTACACATAGAATAGTAGAAGTAAAGGATAGAAATGTTTTAGGCTCTCCCCACCCTCCACTCCCTCCGGCAAAAGCCGTACATGAAATAATTTGGGAAAAGTACCTTGCAGGTGTAAGAAGACATTACCTGAAGGAAATTTGCATTAAATAGTAATTAAATAAAATGAATATGAAAACCACTTACATACACCTGAAAGAGTTATATTTTTGTAATATTATTTTATTTTGTAGCTTATGCTAAACAATTCCAATATTTGCTAAGTGTTTGTCTAATCTCATTTTAAATGAGTCTATAGTTCTGCTTCCACTACCTCGTTTGGCAAATTATTCCAATCATTAATAATCGAGTAAGTGAAGAAGTTTTTTATTACATCCATAGTGGCTCTTTTACCCTGAAGTTTTGAATCATGTCCACGGGTGGGACACTCCCCTGTCAGTGTGAACAAGTTATTGGCATTAACGTTGTTAAATCCTTTAAGTATTTTGAAGCACTCGATAAGCTGTCCCCTTAGTCTTCGTTTTCTGACGGAAAATAGATTGAGTGTTTTAGCCTCTCGTGGTAAGGTTTGTTACGTACTGACGGGATAAGTTTTGTCGCTCTGTGTTGTACAGCTTCTAATTTATCTATGTCTTTTATTAAGTAAGGGGCCCAGAACTGCACAGCGTATTCGAGATGGGTCCTCACAATACTTTTATATAGTGGCATAACTATCTCCTCGCTTTTATAAGTAAAGTTTATTTTTATAAATCCTAGTGCTGTGTTAGCTTTGTTTGCAGCAGCTGCGCATTGGTTTGATGTTTTACAGTTTTCTGTAATTATTACTCCTAAATCTTTAACCTGCGGGGTTGTGTTTATTAAGCCGCCTTGCATTGTATAGTTGTATTTTTTGTTTTTTGTTCCGTACTGGAGGATTTGGCATTTGTCGATATTAAATGGGATTTGCCATTTTTCTGACCATTCGGTAATTTTATTTATATCAGCTTGCAGGCTAGCCCTGTCCTCTTCGCATAATACTGAGTTACCTATCTTCGTGTCATCTGCAAATTTAGATATGATATTATTTATTCCAACGTTTACTTCATTGATGTATATAGTAAATAAAATAGGCCCCAGGACTGATCCCTGAGGAACACCGCTAGTAACGGATACCCAGTCCGATTCCACGCCATTTATTATCACTCTCTGCTTCCTGTTTTTTAACCAGCTACTAATCCATCCGTATATATTACCATTAATTCCTAGCGTACGCACTTTGTTCATGAGTTTCTGATGGGGAATTTTGTCAAATGCCTTTTTGAAATCCAGGTAAATTATATCTAATGATTTAGTATCGTTATATAGGTTGAAAAGGTTATGGTAAAAGTCAATTAGGTTTGTTAAGCACGATCTCTTAGACCTAAAACCATGCTGGCTATCACGTATAAGGTTATTGCTTTCGAGGAACTCTACTAGTTTGTCTCTAATGAGCGTTTCGAGCAACTTTCCAACTATTGAGGTTAAGCTAATGGGTCTGTAATTACTAGCCTGGTTTTTACATCCCTTGTTAAAGATAGGTGAGACGTTAGCTTTCCTCCAATCATCAGGGACGACCCCATGCTCGAGAGATTTGTTAAAAATTAGAGCAAGTTACTCTGCTAACTCATTATGGACATGTTTTAAGATTTTAGGGTAAAATTGATCAGGGCCAGGAGTCTTGTACGAGAGAGAGAGAGAGAGAGAGAGAGAGAGAGAGAGAGAGAGAGAGAGCAGAGCAGAAATTCTTAATCAAAAGAATTTATTTGGAGTAGAGATAAATGGTCAGGAAAGGATTGATAATAAAGTCGGGAGAAAATTTGGGAAAATGTGGAGTTTTTTATAGGATTTAATTCTAGCAGATTGGCGTTAATGAACAAATAGAACTAAATGGTTAATTGACAATTTTGTGTGAACCGAGTTTGTTGTGATAGAGAAGGAAGATTTTTGAGACCGAAGGGAAACAAGAAAATCTTTAATGGTCAGTCTAAAGTTTTGTGACTGGGAAAATACCGTGTAGAGTTCTTATGTATGTTCGTATAAATGAAATTATATATATATATATATATATATATATATATATATATATATATATATATATATATACATTTTTTTTTTTTTTTTCTAAAAATATTTTAGAGTGTATATCCATTAACACGTTCCAAAATTTCAATATTAGCCCCGGTTTGGTTACCTTAGACCCGATCATTACTTCATATATAAAATTACAAATTAATATGTTTAGCCTAACCCCCTTCCTCTCTACTAAAGTGATCGGAATCGTTTTTTCACTTTTCCTTTAGGGTGTTTCGTGTTTCTTCATAATTTGACTCAGGTTCAAATTGTGAGCTTTTTCTCATATATATATATATATATATATATATATATATATATATATATATATATATATATATATATATATATTGATTAGTTCCCATTGTTTACTTAATGCTAATAGGTTCAAGCAACCAAAAAAAAAGGAGGTTGTTTTGTTGTTAATTTTAATTCAGGATTAGCAGAAAACTCCTGAAAAAACTCCTGAACCATCCCATTCTCCTCACTTGATACATAATTATGTTCTCAATATGTTCGTGAATAGTGTTCCGAAGTTGATTGAATTGATTTTTATTGCGTGGATCCTCTTTACTTACAGCTTTTTCTATGTCATTATCAAGAACATTGGGTCTCCTCCTGACCATTCTACATCGGAGAGATCAAAATCACTTTTCCTAAACTTACCAATTGCATGCATTGCGATGTTGCCATTACGAAATTCGTAAAGATCCAATGTCAAATATGACATTTAAAATTCTTTCTCATTCATGGATTATTGGATACAACAATATAAAAATACCACTTAACCATCAAGAATAAAGAACTGATATATGAACATAGACTTCGACCTTGTAACCTTATAACTTCCTATTTACCATGACAATAAATTTTTGACTGAACAATGCGACATTACTTTCCGTAGCCTCTAAACACGCACACACACAAATATATATATATATATATATATATATATATATATATATATATATATATATATATATATATATATATATATATATATATATATATATATATATATATATATATATATATTTACGACTTACTGCTGCTATACCTGCAGCTGTTGCACAACGGATATAGAAGCAGGAGCAGAGGGTACATCACTTGCCCCTTGGCCCTTGTTACTTACGCTATGCAGATTTCATACATTTGATACTCCAAATTTACCATATTCATTAAGGTCTTCTTTCCCAAACCTTGCTGTCTTAGATGTACCGTTGGTTTTGTTTTTAAATAAATAGTTAAAAAGAGCTGGAAATTTTAAGTCATTGCCTGCCATTTTAGAACGAGCAAGCATTTTCCATTCTTCTCTCGTTTTGTCCTGTAAGAATTCCTTTATACTCCATATATTCCTCCCCATCATTTTAAACTCTCCCAACAAGCGAAAAAATTAAGGGGGCTGTTAATCGAGTTAATTTTGTCCATTTTCCATTAATGATTTACAATATTTCAATCATGAGAGTTTTATTATTCAAGACTATTAGTAGTAACCATATTGAGTAGCACTAAGCCATTCATAAATAAGTAACGCTTTAGGCCTCAACCCATTCCCCACAATTTTAAATAAACTGCTGATTTTTCTCCTAATATAAGTGAGGTCACAATTCCCAACGGATTTATTTTTTTCGCCTCTCAGGAAGAGATAGTTAATTTGAACAGATGTGTATTTACCCAGTTTCACCGCTCGAGCAATGGCCTAAATGGAGTTATTTTCGAGATGCTTTCGGTTGACTCGACAAGTATGCTCTCGGATGCATTTGAGAAGGAGGATTCTACGTTCATTTGAATGTCCTTAAATACTTCGAATGGTTTGCAGGTTAGCCCTCCTACCATTCATGATCGCGAAGGAGGATTCAACGTTCTTTTGAATGTCCGTAACTACCCGCAATGGTTCTCAGGTAGGCCTTCCTACCATTCATAATCGCGAAGGGATATTCAACGTTCTTTTAAATGTCCGTAACTACCCGCAATGGTTCTCAGGTAGGCCTTCATACCATTCATGATCGCGAAGGGGGATTCAACGTTCTTTTGGATGTCCGTAACTACCCGCAATGGTTCTCAGGTAGGCCTTCCTACCATTCATAATCGCGAAGGGGGATTCAACGTTCTTTTGAATGTCCGTAACTACCCGCAATGGTTCTCAGGTAGGCCTTCATACCATTCATGATCGCGAAGGGGGATTCAACGTTCTTTTAAATGTCCGTAACTACCCGCAATGGTTCTCAGGTAGGCCTTCCTACCATTCATGATCGCGAAGGGGGATTCAACGTTCTTTTGAATGTCCGTAACTACCCGCAATGGTTCTCAGGTAGGCCTTCCTACCATTCATGATCGCGAAGGGGGATTCAACGTTCTTTTGGATGTCCGTAACTACCCCGAAAGGTTCGCAAGTAGGCCCTCTTACCATATATGACGATGATGTTTGATGTATAATTATTTAGTGATCTGTGATGTTTATTACTCCCCTTAGTACCCCTGCGGCACCACCTTCCCCAGGTATGGGCATGATACCTTCTTCCCCAGATACCCACCCACACGCGAGGTAAGTGCCCCCCCCCCTCCCTCCTTCCCTGAGTCTGGAAGAAATTCTCTATACATTGGTCGGTGTAAAAATACAGCGGCCCTCAGCCTCCAACGAAGACCTACCAGCCCATGGGGCTTCGGGCTTGCTATTCATTGTCATTCTTCCCTTTAATGGAATTTTATCACCCGGGCGAGAGATATTCCCATGGTACCTTCCTCCTTTGGTATTCCTCGCATACTTTCGCCTGGTATTCCCCTAGTACCTTCTTCTCCTGTTATTTCCCCTTAACCTTTTTCTCCTGGTGTTCCCCCTAATCCCCCATGTTATTCCTCCCTTTGCGCACTTTTCATTCTGTCCCTCCCCTCCAGCTCTCCCTCCAAGTGAGAGTCAGTGCCCTTACCCTTAATCCTGTCAGACTCTGACCTGAATAGTGGTTACTAGTCAGCCAATAAAAGCCAATTATTGGGGGTATGTCGCTTCATAAGAAAGGAATGAAAGAAGAAACCTAAACATGAAAAATTGTAATAATCCTATGATTCCAATAATATTGACGATAGCAAGGACATCCAAAGCAAAATAAAACTGTTCCACAAATGATACGAGAATAAAAGCGGAGTTATAAACAATCTGTCGTGGAAATTTCGTACGACAAAGGATGGCGTTTTGAAGGTGCGAACTTTAATCCGCGCATCTACGAGAAACCGAAAAACAAACTTACCTTTGTTGGATTTCACTCAATCCATTTTGCTCATTCCTTGGATTCAAAACTTTTCACCCAATTTTTCTCTTCATAAAGTCCTCGTTAAGATCGTGGGATTATAATATTCACAATATGTACACTATTCAATGTGTCCGTGAAAGAATCTTCACATTTGCTACCTACTTCAACATCTTTTAAAGCTTAGCAGCCAGATTTAAACTAAAAGAATTCGTTCACTGAATCCTACAAAGTACACTAAAAAGCACTGCACACGCCCCGAAATAATAAAGATATTATATATTTAATTGTTATATTTTAATGTATTTTGCATATGGTTTTTTTTTTAAGTATACACTTGTCTTTAGTACGGAACTTAAGTACACGGTCGCTTGTGATGCATATTTATGTGAATGTGTTCGTGTTGTTGTGTGTGTATGTGTGTGTGTGTGTGGGTTTGTGTTGCGTTAAAATGTAATTATACGTATAGACAACTTTATTTATTCACTATATTTATCGAAGATTGTTTTTATTTCATAGCACATTTGTTCACATTGATTATTCTTTATTTTTGTAGTGACGATCACAACAGTTAAGAGCGAAATTTGCCTTCGATTTAATTTCCATTTCAATGCACCAAAAATCATATTTTGTCACTATGGAAA